>MU191795.1:3041-33270 GCA_016904865.1 Pissodes strobi
AAGTTATTCTTTAAATAAACGCGCTACCCCTAAAATGACTCGTGACAATAGCTTTATGAATTATTATATTTGACAATATGTATTTGGTCTTCAACGTAAAGCGGTAAGGGTACTTGCTGGCCTCGATTACAGGGAGGATTGTCGCCAAGCTTACAAAGACCTCAGATATTTTTGAAAATCTTAAATTTCTTAGAGCGAATTTGAATTCCTTTAGAACCCAAGAGGAAGTTCACAACTACGGGACTAGGCACAGGGAATATATTGCCCCAACCTATTGGAGACTGAAGAGGTGTCAAACAGTGCCAGAATATTGGGCAGTAAAATGCTATAATGCTCTACCAGATAAAATAAAAACAATGACAAATTCTATGTTTCAAATAAAGGTTAAACAAATTTTAATTGAATGTGCATTTTATTCAATCCATGCATTTCTTAATCATAGGTTCATAATATAGTGTATTTTGTGATATTTGTTTTATTTTGTGACTCGTTTCGAGTATGATGTACAATGTTCTTGTAATTTTAAGCATTTTAAGTGTGAATAAGCCAATTGTTTTGTGTATATCTTTTTCTAAATATTTAGGTTTTAGTCTAATTTTTTCCATTCCTTCCTTATTTAAGGTAAACAATGTATTGACATGAATAAACAATTTTGAATTTTGAATTTTTTTGAAATCAGCTAATAACTCGGCTAATAAATTTGGGCATTGCTAATTAAAACTTATTAAAACTAGTCCTATATTTCCTTACACATATACGAATTTCATTGGCTTCTAATTTGCGCTAATCTTATTTACTAGATGGCCCAAGCCGATTTATTTACTACTAATTAAATTTTTCTTTTGGTGCTTTTATAAAGTTTAATTTTATCAATTGTTCGGAATTTGGCAGAAATATTGCATCGATGCACCGTGGCTGTTTTTCAATTACCTGTAGAAACTGCTAATGCGTATCTTTTGAATACTGTTAATTTTGTGAATGCATAGCACGATTCAATAATTATTTCTAGACATAAATCATTGCTTTAGAAGTGTAAAGTTTTCAATAGATCGTAAATTTTGATGTGCGACAACGAAATTCACATTTGAGCTAAACATAGTAATATAACCCAATTTTACTGCCGGTATATTTTGCCTGATGGTATTTGAACTATTCGATTCTTATAAAAAAACCCTTGTCGTTGTAGTTCGATTGGAGCATAATTTCTTGGCAAGTATAAATTCAATTGCATAATGGAAAAAGACATTTAACTGCTTAAATGTAGAAATGATCAAAGATTTATTCGGTCCTGATTCCAAAAATAGTATTTAGTATCTTCATTTCTAGCGAACCGGTCCGGTCATATATTTCAACCGCAGCCTCTCTCTCGCTCCACCGGCCCGGCCCTTAGCGTGTCCCGACTCTGCACCTTAGTTCACTTTAAAGCTGAAGAATTGTTGCAATTTGATTTCGGGATTCGAGATGGGTTGAGACCCTATTTTTCTTCGACGCGACGGTACGACAGCACCCTTACGCATATAAACGAAGACTATTTTTCTTCGACAGAGCCTTTATATTATCAAGATCGAACATCACAGGTAAGTTCGTTTCATCTCATGGTTATGCGGGTATACAATGTGCATTCGAGAACATTAATTTTAGTATGTACAGGGATATTCAAATAAAAGCGAACAGGTGCTATAGTAACTCTTAGTTTTAGAAGGAAAAATGTTAAACATGAAAGTTTTGGGGATTTTTATGGATCATTCATAATTCATATCGATCGAGCATCGAGTAAAACAAATACAGCAAAATACTTCGATTTTCTCGCTCTTTTAAATTGGATGGCATGATTCTTATCGCGTTTTTGGTCTCTATGCAAAGTTCTAGACATAAAATTTGGCTGCGCGCTCTTTGAGTATTTTTCGAAAAATATCATATTAAAAATTATTTAGTATAAAGCTTTAAACAAAATACCTACCGCTACCTGACTTCCGAGTACAATCCACCAGAATTGTGAAACCCTGTTCCGAGTCACTCGAAAGAGAAATCCGTTTGAAGCATCAACTTGACAGATGTGGTATATATTCTTTTTCGGTAGAATTTTCGGCGTTAATTTAGATTAATGAATATATCGTTAAACGACTGTAGGTCATTTGCTTTATTTATCTTCTATATTTTCGTTATATGTCATTTTGAATAATAAATTTACTGTTACTTGCCTGTTATTGAAATTATCGTTGGATAACTTTAAGTCATATATTCTCTTCATCGATTATTTAATATTGATTTTCCTTATTACCGATAAATGCAGGTAAATCTTCAGCATGCCAAGGCTGCTTCAACCACGCTATGCCTGAGATTTGAAAAAGAAGGCATCGACATCGCCCTCCTGCAAGAGCCTTGGTGACACGGTGGCCAATTGGCTGGCCTAACAACAAAACAAGGTAAATTATTGTACGACAGGTCGGCTAAAAGACCATGGGCCTGCATAATTTACAGTAATAGAGTTAATTGTACACTAATTCCGGGGCTATGCTCCGGGGATTTCATTACAGCTATCTTAACAACCTCGACGGAAGAGAGGCTCAAAAGCTAAATAGTATGTTCCGCCTAGTTCCTTGGAGAAGAGAAACCGTGTCCACTGCGTGGAAAGGAAACTGCAATTAGTAGCCGGGTGCGACGCGAACGCACACCACGGTCTATGGGTCAGCACGGACACAAACGCTAGAGGTGAGTTACAACACCAATTTATTTTTTCAGCAGGGTTAGAAATAGCTAACAGGGTATCTGAACCCACTTTCATCACCGCAATCCGACGAGAGGTCCTGGACGTGACCATCTGTACGAATAGGAGAACTGAAAAAATTGTCAACTGGTACGTGTCACAAGAACCATCGTGCTCAGATCATAGGCACATAAGGTTTGGCATAAAGACTCCCGTGCTCAAAGACGTATTGTTCAGAAATCCAAGAGACACAAACTGGCAAGGATACTTACAATCCCTCAGCGAAGACCTCCAAGGAATTACAGTAGATACAAAAGACACGAGAGGTTTGGAGACGGCAGTCGAAAAGGTGACGGATGCAGTTGCTACAGCATACCATGGAAACTGCCCAGAAAAGACTTGGAAACAAGGGGGTAACACGGTCTGGTGGAACGATAGGTTTAATAAGCTTTGGGAGACCGTAAGAAGGCTGTTCACAAAGGCCAAGAAGAAAAATGAATCGGACCTATATAGGGTAGTTCTTACGGAATACAAACGAAGAAATCCCCAAGGTAAAAAGAGTTGCATGCTTGTGCAAAGATACACAAGGTGCTAGTAAGAGGAAACTCTACAAACCGAGTCGAACTCCTGAAAGGAGAAGAGAACGAATACACAAAAACATGCGAAGAAAGTCTGAAGCTTCTCATTAAAGCTCACTTTCAAGCGCCAATTCAGATTACGGAAACCACAATGCTCGAAGAGCCTCCTAAAAAGGGCCAACGAAGCAAGATTGGAGGCTAGCTGCGGACATCATAACGCCGTCTAGGGTCAGATGGGCAGTAAGCCAATTTCAACCGTACATATCGCCGGGGTTAGTATCAACATCTTCGCATACACACCGCTCGTCGAGCGCCATAGGGTCTCTCTTTAGTGTGTGTGCCACTGCCATAAAAAAAAACTTCTACAGAGAGGACAGGATAGTCTGGTTCCATCTCTCTGTAAGATCTTCAGAGGGTGTATAGCTTGGGGATTCATACCTACAAAATGGCAATAGGTGAAGGTTATATACCTGCCGAAGGTAGGCAGGATACCGGACCAGACACCAAAGTCATTCAGACCCATCAGCCTAACGACGTTTATGCTGAAAATCCTTGAAATGTTAATCGATAGGTACGTAAGAGATAGTGCTCTAAAGGCCAACGCGCTAAGCAGCTGTCAATATACATACCAAGCAGGAAAATCTACGGACTTAGCCCTAGACGATTTGAGTAGGTTGCTATCGAAATTCATAGAGGATAGAGAAAGAGCACTAGCCACTTTTCTCGATATAGAAGGCGCCTTCAATCACACTTCCCCGGATTCGATCGGAAGAGCCCTTGAAGGAAGACAAGTCACATAAACCATCCATCAAACAGTAGTCGGGAGAGGAAGTCCGCAAGGAGGAGTATTATCCCCACTACTGTGGGCCATTCTAGTGGATGGTCTAATCCAAAAACTTCGGGCTGAAGGCTTTCACTGCCTGGGCTACGCAGATGACATGGCGATTGTGGTGCGAGGAAAGCTCACGGGAACCATATCGGAAAGAAGCCAAAGAGCCCTTAACATCGTAGACTCCTGGTGCAGAGAAGAACAGATGTCAGTTAATCCACATAAAACCACAGTGGATGCATTCACAAAAAGGAGAGATTTAACAGGGCTAAAGCAAATGAGGCTAGCTGAAGAAGCTATACCGTTCTCCAAAGAGGCTAAATACCTGCAAGTTATCTTTGGCCAAAAACTTACATGGAACACGCACAGAAGAATGTGTTGTAAAAACTAGGGACTGAACCCGAAAATTACTCTATGGTTATACACAAGGGTGGTTAGACGCATGATAACATATGGAGCAGTCGCCTGGTGGACCAAAACCAGACAGGTAGAGGCAATGAGAAGGCTAAATGGGGTACAGAAACAAGTTTGCCTCTGTGTTACAGGAGCCTCATGGCTCTGGGTACACAGGTACGTCTGCTTGTGCTCATGCACAACGCCAACAGCAGCGATGGAAGTACTATTAAATCTACCCCCACTCCATATTCTCATACAAGGCGAAACCAAATCGTCTGTTACAGACTAACACGAAGCCAAACACCACTAATAAGAGGACACGGCACCGAAAACAATAAACTATACTCCGAGATTAAGGAGGATAAAGTCCTAGGCATGCCCTCGGATCGCTTCACTCCACAATATAGCGTTGAAAAGACATTTTCAACATAAATACCATCAAGACACCTATGGATAATAGGCCCACCCATAAGGGCAGACGTAGTCTGGTATACAGACGGCTCGAAAACCGACCAAGGAATAGGAGCCGGAATCTACGAACCAAGGGCATAGACCAAAATCTCAATACTTATGGGCACACTCGCCAACAGTATTTCAGGAGGAAAATGCAGCTATTATCCTCTTTATAGAGGAAATGATCAGGATAAAGGTGAGCAACAAGACAGTCGTTATCTGCTCCGATAGCCGAAGCAGCAATCAAAGCAGTATCTTCCATATAGTAACATCAAAGTTAATATTGGACTGCATAAATCTGTTGAACGAAATAATAATAGAAGTGAGCTTGGCGTGGGTGCTAGGACACGAAGGTCATGGACGCAACGAGATGGCAGACGAATTAGCCCGAGAAGGCTCGTCCCAACCACTAACAGGACCAGAACTATTTTGCGGAGTCGCAAGGCCCATAGCCTAAGACATCAATTCAAAAAGGGATAGAAGAAGCGTCCCAGAGGTGGTGGTTTAATCGACCGAGACATAGACATGCCAAAGATTTCATCAGCAAACCTCCGGCAAAATTAACAGCAGACTTGCTAAGTTATAATCGGAATTCAATAAGAATCATAGTGGAACTATTAACAGGACAAGCCGACTAAAGAGACATATGAGTCTGATAGGCCTGGTGGAAGAAACCCTTTATAGGTTCTGCCAGGAAGGGGAGGAGTCGGCAAAACACATTCTCTGCCATTGTGAAGGACTTTCGAGGTTGCGCTTCGAGACTGCGGGGACAACCAATCCAGAAGCGTTAAGCTACATCATGGAGCCACTGTCGAGACTTTCGAGTCTGATCAAGAAGACACGGTTGCACGGTTGGACACAATACTTTAAGTACAAGTAGGGTTGCAATAGATCTCCTCCACACATATATCTATCTATCTATCTATTACCGATGTAGTATTACTTTACTTGGTAAATATCTTGATAACGCTTTAGTGATTATCTGATTTACTTTTGTATTACACTTACATACCTTAACAATAAGTTTTTACTGTAATTGGCTCTAAGGTTCATGGTAGTAATTTGTTTCGCATAACTACTATTTGCAACTTTAATTTTACGTTTCAACACTGGCATCGAACTAAGCTCAATTCGTGTTCCCCGTACGCACCACTTACTTTGTAGAGTAATTCATTAATTTAATAGATCTATATTAACTCCCTATTGATATATTGATATTATCGCTGCCATGGGATCAACTTAGATTAGTTTGCTTAATAATTAATGCTTATTAGTGGTAATTTATGACTAACTCAGATTAGTCACGATCTCTAAAATTTGAGGTTAAGTTAAATGTAACCCGGACAGGCATTTTTTTTCTTGAGGTGTAAAAATGCTCTCTTATGCACACCCTCGGTTGAGGGTAGTGTGGGCATACCCACCAAATCTTCACCATCTTCCATTGATGCTAGTGACTCTTGTCACTCTTACATTACCCTTCATTGGCGTGTTGGCGTCCTGTTGTTCTTGATGATTCTAGGCAGTATGTTGTGTTTGTGATATGATGTTTTGGAGTGTGTGCTAGTGGGTTAGTTATTTTTGGGTTTTTTCTGTAGTATTTAGCTACAGTTTTTTATGGGTTAGTAAGTGTTAGTATTATTTTTGATAGTTTTTATTTTTATGATTTTTATATAATTTTTATGTGTTTTTGTGTGTTTATGGTGGCTTTTAGGTCGGCGTGTATGTTAGTGTTGCGAATGTACCATGGTGCATTTGTGATTTGTCTTAGTGTTTTGTTTTGGAAAACTTGTAGTTTTTTCTTGTTTGTTTTGCTTGTGTGTAAGTATGCAATAGCTCCGTAGAGGACTTTGGGCTTGATAACTTGGTTGTAGAGTAGTACATTATTTTTGATTGACATTGAACTATTTCTGTTAATTAAAGGATAGAAGGCTTGCTTTGCTGCAATGCCTATGTTAATTTTGTTTTGAATGTGTTGATTAAATGAAAGTTTGCTGTCTAGGGTTATCCCTAGATATTTGAGAGTTTTGTTCCACCTTATCTCGGTGTTTCCTAGGTTTAAATTTGCAGGTATTCTACGTTTATTGCTAATGAGCATTGACTGTGTTTTATCGTTATTAATTTTGATGTTCCAAGTTTCTGCCCAGTCGTCTAAGGAATTTAGGTGTTGTTGTACATGTATTTTGAGTCTTGCAGTGTTTTTGAGTGTCGAATACCTATACGCAGATGTCTTCTGCATATATTGAGAGTTGTACGTGTGGGTGTCTTGGTACATCCGCTGTGAATAGCGAGTATAGTGTTGGGCATAGCGGGGAGCCCTGGGGGACTCCCGCTTCCATGTGCCTTGTGGTTGATAGTTCAGAGTTTATTTGGGTGACGAATGTTTGTGTTTTGTTTTAAGAAAGAAGCAATGAGTTGTATTATGGGTAGTGGCAGGTTATGTTGTGTGTATAGTTTGTGAATGAGTCCCTCATGCCACACTTTGTCGAAGGATTTTTCGATGTCGAGGGCTACAACTGCGGTTGATGCCCGCCTTTCAAGTCCTCTAGTCGCATCCTCAACCAGTCTGGCAAGCTAAAGCTCCGTGCTGTGGTTTTTTCTAAACCCAAATTGCTCATTTGGGATTAGATTGTGTTCTGTTATGTGAGTGTTTAATCTGTTTAGTATGAGGCATTCTGTTAGCTTACTCAAGGTAGAGAGCAAGCTAATATGTCACCAGTGTTGTGGTAATGTTAGATTCTTATTTAGTTTTGGGATGAGGATTATTTTTGCATTTTTCCAGGATACTGGAAAGGGTTTCAGTTGTAGTATTTTGTTTATTATGTACGTTAGTTTTGGTATTGTTACGTCTGGTAGGTTTTTGAGTGCGTTGTTTTTTATGTTGTTTAGTCCTGGAGCCTTTTTTGGGTTTAGTTGTGCAATTAATTGCGCAACTTCGTCGGTGTTTGTTTGTTGTGTTTCGTCTTCTGGATGTTCGTTAGTTTCGGTCATGATTGCTCTGTATGATCTCTCTATGGCTGCTTCGTGATCAATATCCTGCGCTCCATCTCCCAAGGTGAATTGGGACTCCAGCGAGTCTGTGAACGCCTCGGCCTTCGCTTCGCTGGAGTACGCCATGCCTCTCAAGCCATGGATCGCCGGATATATCATCTTGTCTTTATGTTGCATCGTTTTAGCTATTCTCCATAGAGAGTTGTTTCGTATGTTTAGTGTTGTTAGGTATTCCGTCCATGTGTTGTTTTTGTGGTTTTTTATGTCAGTTTTTATTGTGTTTGTTAGTCTGTTTCCTTTTCTGTTGAGTTGTGCGTTGCCTGTTAGTTTCGCTCGTCTTTTCAATCTGTTTCTTAGTCTTATGTTTTGCTTTATGTTTTCTGGTAGTGTACATGGGTTGTCTTGTTTTGTGTGTACTGTTTTCTTTGCTGTGCTTAGTGCTGTTTGTAACTCTTCGGTGATGCTTACAATTAGTTGTCTAGCTTCGCCTTGGAGTTTATGTGTGGTATTGGTTTTATGTTATCTGTTAAGTGTTTTTTGAAAATGTTGCAGTGAATGAATGTTTGCGTTTGTGCTCGTGCGTTTTCGTGTATGTTGTTTATTGTGATGCCAATCGGAGAATGATCTGAGGTAGATAAATCCTCCAGATTGTCTATCACAACATTGTGTGGAATGTTTTGTGTAATGGCAATGTCTAGTATGTCGGCTGATTCGCCGCGAAATTGTGTTGGTTCGGTGGGAGCGAGTACAGTGTAATGTAGTGTTTCTGCGGACCTGCGTAACATAGTACCATTCGGATTCGTGGTTCTACATCCCTAGGTCCTGTGTTTTGCGTTGAAGTCCCCGGCCGCTAAGACCGGGTATGTGTAATCGAACAGTTTTTCTATTTCTGCGTGTTTTAGTTTATTTCGTGGTGTACTGTATACCGAGTGTACCACAATATCGCCGTTAGTTAGACTGACTTTGATACTGCGTATAGTGTCATGTGAGATGCTGTTTTTTTTTTATAAAAATGGCCGTACCACCACCCACGCGGTCCGATCTATCATTTCTATATATTGTATAGTTTTGTACGTGTAAGTGCGTGTGTAGACGTAGGTAAGTTTCTTCGTTTCTTCAATCAGATATTCCGCAAACTCGTATCTCTTGGGATATAGGGAGTTCGCGTTCCAACTGATCAAGAATAGGTGAGTAGGCGTATTAGCCATTGAGGTTAGCGAATAATCTGAATGTTGGGTTGTTCTGGATTAGTGTGGTTATAGTGTTTATTTTTGCTGTTATCTCCTCCTCGGACATAGTCAGCAGTGCAAAGATGTTGCTGTTTTGTGTGCTTGTGTTTTTAGCGTTAGTGTTAGTGCTAGATTTTTGTGTAGTGTTTTTAGTGATTGGTTTTGCCAGTTGGGCGTAGGTGATGTTACTGTTCACTGGCCGTGCCTGTTTGATGGGTCGTTTTTGTTTGTCATTGGGGTTTTTCGGGCAAGTTGAGTAACTTGCCGGATGTCCCCCCCCCCCTCCCCACAGTTGCAACACTTTGGCGGGGTATTAATGGACTTTTTACAGTCCCTATAGTGATGGTTGCCAGCGCATTTGTGGCATACTGGGTCTGCGTGGCACTTTGTGATAGAGTGGCCAAATTGTTGGCACCTATAACACTGACTGTGCACACGATGCTGGCTGCCTTTCTGAATCTCGACACCTACTGGCATGTAGTTTATACGAGTTTCGTTGAGGAGGTAACTGTCGCTTTGGGGAACTAGGACTTTTAGGAGTTCTGTGGCGATGTTTGTCCTTGCTCCGGTTTTTAGCCAGAACATTTCTTGGGAGGAATAGCCCTTGGCAATGAGATCGTCCTTGATGTCCGACATAGGGATGAGAGGGTCGAGACCCTTTATTAAGAGGTTTAGTTTCCCATCCTCAGGTAGGAAATAAGACTGATATGGGTATTTTTTGTTGGTCAAGTAAGTGGTGATACTTCTGTGATCACCTGGGGTGGCGGGGGTGATTTGGATCCTCAGCCTGGATTTCTTGACATCTCTGATATTCATTTTCCCAGTGCTCTGGGCATCTGATGATTATGGCCACCACATCGGTTTTTTTGGCAGTTTTCGGGGGCTCTGAGGCTGGGGGGCTACTCCCAGATGTTTGTTGATCGACTCCTGTGTAGTCACATTTGTCGATCTTGGAATATTTGGCCTAGGGGTTGGCTTATGGGTTTGGATTTGTGGAGGGCTTTGTGCCCTAGGCCGGTTGAGTGGCGGAAATTCCCTCTCCTTTGATGGTGGCTGTTCGGAGTCAGAAATGGTATCAATTTCTTCCCCCATGGGGGCGGCTGCGACTATGGGGGCGATTGCGATATGTGAGTGTGTGTGCTAGTGTTCGTCTGTATGTTTTCATTCAGTGTTTTTGTGAATTGCGTGTAGTGTGTTCATTAGTGTTTCTTGGTATTTGTCTTGATTTGAGCGTATGTTTTCTATTGTTTTGTTAGCTTTGTCTAGGTCTTTTTTGAGTTGTGCTATTCTTTCCTTCCAGTTAGTTTATCGTTTTCGTCTTGTAATTGTCGGTTAAGTTCTTCGAGTCTGCGTATGTGTGTCTGTTGTTTTTCAAGTTGGTTGTCTTTGGCGGTGTGTTTTGCCATTTTTCTGCCTGATTCTAAGTTAAGTGATAATTGTGTTTGAGTGTGTAATTGTTCACTTACATGTTGTTTTAGCTGGGTTACCTGCCTAGGATCACTATTTTTCCTTGTTCTCTCCTTTCTGTTCTCTTCTTTGGCCGCTTGGCTTATTTCTTTTGCTCCTTTGTCAGCCATGCTGAATTTTTTGCTTCTTTCGTGGCAAGGTGCATGCCCTCGAAGTACAACCGGTCGCCACTTAGAAGCGTCTTCTCTTTTTTTTGTGTTGGGACAAGTCCCAAACGATTTTTCTTTAATATTTGCAGGTGGAATGCTAAGCTTTACATCTGCCTTCGCAGCGTCGGAAGGCACTGGCACACACGTGTTGGTTTTCGGAGCGAGTTTTAGACACGTCTTGCTATCGCAGCGAACAGCAAGAGACTGTCCCGGACAGGGGACAGGCATTGGGCAAAGATAAATGTATACATGTCAGTATCATTTTCCATTTAAAAAAATGGCGTAAATGAAAATTGAAAATATTAATAAATAAACATGTTGGACACACTATGTATGCAACACACAACATTGCACTCTTGTGAGATAAAATGATCCTAATTAAGGCTTTTCACTAAAAATAAACGAAAAATCACGTGGGACTTGAAATTTAAGTTAAGTAGTAATTTCGGTAAAAAACTCATTCAGTAACGGGGCAGCGTTACGTTTTAGAGTAACAATATTTTAGGGCACTAATTTCAATAAAAATAATTTGTTCTAAAAAGAAATAGGTACCAATTATGCGCAACACTTTTTTGGAACACTCTAAGTAGGTACAATTATTTTTAGAATATAATCTTTTTATCCTCAATCAAAGTTTTCACTGATTTAACGATATAATTTTCATCTTATGGTAATGTTGTTTTAGTTTTAAAATATGATTTCTAGTTGAATCAGGTCTCTCCTTTTTGCCTTAAAGATTTCAAAATTAAATGCAAGACTAGACTGAAATAGCTTGTTGTTACAAAAAAACGGGTTTTACAAAAAAGAATCTATGCTTCAATAACGTATTTAAGAAACAATTCCGTGTTTTAATTCGTCGCATAATTAGATATGCCAAACTTATCCGAAACCTCAAAAAGGCTTTTGACCGCACGAATTTTCTCCAGACGCAAAATCAAAAGGGTCTGTAATGTAACGTTTTAAGACAACCAACATCTCGAAACTATTAAGACAGCAAATAGCTGTTTATGGAACCTTGTAATAAGTATAACCACCTGCAAACAAGTATTCCGCACCGGGGAAGTAAAAATTCCGCGGTAATTGTTTTCGTCATTTTTTTCCACGGTTTATTACTTAATTTAAAGTGCATTCCAAATAAACTGCAGGTTGTACCATTCAGTTATTACGAATGACTACAAAGAAAACAATGTAATAACATATTTGTAATTTTAGCCTTGAAAGTAATTGTACGCTGTTATTATGAGAGGTGTGCGGTTGTTGTTGGACTAATGAATGAGTGGTTATAGTTATACACGTTATATTGGCCATTTATTTATAGATACTTAGCACAGCGGGGTGTACAAAATATTGTGCTAATTAAATATTCATAATAATTATTATTGAGCAGGAAAACATAGAAATACTTAACATTTTACATTCTGTAAAGTGGGTTAATTTTTTGACAAATGACGCTTAACCATAATTAATAATGATTTAAGGAACATCAACCACAATGATTATTACAAAACAAGGAAAGAATAGCACCTGCTGAACATGCTGCAATAATCCGCGTGGAATGGTTTGGCTGTAAAGATTGATGACAGCTAACTTCACGTACTTGATAGTTTACAAAAATCACCACATTTCACTGCATATGTTACCATTAAATTATTTCATATAAAGCAAATAATAAACTCATTTTAGTAATGTAAATTGCAGACCTTAAACCAGGTTCATGGCATTTTTCTATTCCTATCTTTTAATTAATTTATTGAACAAACCTATACTTCAATGAGCTTTATTAAGATAGAGATTCTTCACTAAGATAACAGTTTATAACCAATCGATATTCAGCCAGTATCAAAGAATGTTATGACCATGGCATTTGACATTTAGAATTCATCAATTCAAGATTCAAGATTCAATATATTACGGTTAAAAATTATTACAAACAATTTTGCAACGTCGGAAAGAAAATAATTTTAGGTTGTTTAAATCGAAATTATGTCAATACTTAGTTAAAAAATATACATATTAAATAACACTAATAAATATTACATTTAAAATGGCTTTAATACCAGTTAAGACGATACTATATAACACCAAACAACAGTGCAACTAAAATTACATTAATATATGTAGATGTTACAACCAAACAAACACCAACACTCTAAAAACCTATACATTGGCCAACATTTACAGACGGCTCGGTCTGAGCCCGCGGCATATTTGCCGCAACGAGCCAGGGCCAGAAGCAATCAAGACCGGCACTAACCAGCCCCAAAAAACACACTATACATGCCCAGCAGGAGCCATGCAGACAAGCAGACTATAAAAACTCAAACTCCAAGAACTCCCGAGCACTATAAAAGGCATTCCGCAGTAGAAATCCCTTTATACTGGACTTAAAAGATTTCTCTGGCAGACCAATGGGTAGGTGATTATAGTACTTTGAACCCAAGTAATTTGTTGACATTCTTGTTCTTTCAAGTCTATGGTAATCAGTTCTTATTTGATTACCATGTCTGGTAGGATACTCGTGGTAACAATTATTAAGGCTGTAGTCGCTGAAATTTCGATGACAATAGACAAGGCATTCATATATGTATCTTGGTGGAATTGTCATGATACTTAGCTCTTTGAATGCCTGACTTGTATCAGCCCTGTAATCAAGACCTGCAACGACCTTCACAGCCCTCCTCTGCAGTCCAATGACTCGTGCCGCTTGTGAGGAGTGACCCCATGTCAAGACAGCATAACAGGCCACCGACTGGAAAACACTATGAAAAGCCTGGAGAAGGCACGGTTTAGACAACACCCTTTTTTAAGATTTTTAATAAAAAAACGTATTTGGACAAACGACCAACCATGTAGTCTACATGCCTGTCGAATCTTAATGTTGGGTCAAGATGTACTCCCAGAAACCGTACCTCCTCAATGTTCTGATCTATACTCCCCAATCCGAAGATAATATTTTCTGTCTTAGCATCATTCAAAGCCAGTCTATTAGCTGCAAACCAAGCCTTCAGTTCATTCACACTAGCATTTATACGTTCAGACTCCGAAACAGATGTATCGTCGGCAAACAATATAACATTCGATGTCGGAACAGAACTATTTATGTCATTGACATATATTAAAAAAAGAAGAGAACTCAGCGCCGAGCCCTGAGGCACACCGTACTTCAGTCCTGCCTCACCTGACAGCTTTCCCCCATACAAGGTCACCTGCGTACGTTCTCCCAAGTAGCTACTCAGTAGACGGACACTAGTCTCGTCAATCCCATAGAACCCCAGGTTATCGAGAATAATATTATGTGAGACACAGTCGAAGGCCTTGGAGAGGTCACAGCACGTTACACTAACATAAGGCCTTCGCTATATATCGCAACAACTCAAGGGCAGCCAAGGTCGTTGAGTCTCTAGCTCTGAATCCGAACTGACTATCCGAGAAAATAGTTGCACAACTGCTCCTTCAGTAAGCATTCAAAGACCTTGGATAGTACCGGCACCAGCGAGATTGGGCGATAATTGCCCACATCATTTTTATCTCCCTTCTTAAAAATAGGGACAACCCTGGATTTTTTCAGGGAAGAAGATACAATGGTTAATCAGTTTGGTAAGTGGGATAATTAGTAGATCCTTGTAGGTTTTTATCATTGATACATTAATACTGTAAATATATCGGCTATTCTTGTTCTTAAGAGAGTTGATGACATCTCTCACCTGTTTATAGCTCACCTCCGAAAACCCGAATGCAATATCATGTCGTAGTCAGAGTAATTTATCGCCGTTGGTTGAATATTTCTTAGACTTTCCTCTGCAATATTGGTGAAAAAAAATTTGAAATCTTGTGCAGTCAATCCGGTAGCCGCCTCAACTCCACTCTTGCCCCGAAAATCATTTACAACATTCCACGAGGCTCTGATAATATTGGTTGAACTCGTTATATGATTGGTATAAGCAATTCGTTTTTTATTGCATATGTTAGCTCTTTAAGTCAACAGAGGGTCTATTTTTATAGAGTTCTGTTAGAAATTGAAGAGTTTCCCGCTGTTGACGCATACCATTGTCAAACCACTCAACCGTGTTACTATTACTTTGCTTAACCTTCCTCGATAATATGGGAAAGAACATATCAACTTCAACCGTCAGAACCTGAAGGAATCTATCAAACCTGGCATCATCTTGCATACCGATGAAGTGCTATTTATGTGACTCCAAATAGCCATACATTTTATTTATACCCTTGTTAGTGAGTGGACGACACAGACGATACTGGGGGCGCACATCATCACTGTGTAGCTCTATTGAGATATCCAATGCCAGATGATGAGAAAGTAACGGATCAAAGACACTCAATTTATAACTAAGACTATCACCAAAATTAATAAAAATATTGTCAATACAATTAACATGATTGGTTTTTTTAAAAATCTGCCTATAGAGATTAAAGGTACCTGTAAGATCCATAAAATCTTGGCCCCTTTGTGAATTTGAATTAAAAACAATATTAAAGTCACCTGTTACTATAGTATGCCTGCATGGCCCACGCTCGACAAAACGTAGCACATTCTCCATTATGTCCATAAAAACTTCGAAGTCTCCCATTGGAGGACGGTAAACAGTCAATATGGTCATGTTGTGGTCCCGCACCTCGACAGCAACCATTGCACCACCATTGTTAATATGCTACCTTGTAAAGCAAGAGAGCAGTGTATATTTCTCAATTCTTAAAAATTGGATTTCATCATACTTAAGATGATGTTCATTGAAGCACAATATGTCGTACTCGATACTGTGCATTTTTAAAAACACTTCAAACTCTTCTATCTTGTTTCGAAGAGAATGTATATTCAGATGGAAAACGGTAAATCTTATATCAGTTGACATATGGGTGGTAGTGCCCCCTAGTTTCCTTGAGGACGCCGGCTGAGATTTATAAAATGGTTTACCACAGTCCCTCTTGGCCACACAACGGTATTAAGTAGGTCATCCTTGTGTTGATCATCAATTCCTAATCGAAATAAGCTTTTTATGTTATCATTCTTTGGGCGCAGTTTCACACAAATGCTCTCAATATTCATGTTGGTTTTTACGTAGTTGGATACTGTTTCTGGTGTTGTACCTGGGACAAATCCAGTCACAAAGATCCAAGACTTACTTTGGACCACTCTCAGGTCATTCGCAACGTCCTGCGCTGCGATGTCTCTGGGCCTTTGATGCCGTAGCCCATGCCATGCCACATTTCTTGACCCATTCTTATGAACTGTAGTCCATTCATCTCCATTTTGTCCTATCAGAAGTGGGACCCTGCTTTGTTCACGTTTATCAGCCGAGTCCCCGGGTGATATTTCATCGGATGAGGGAAGTTTTTGTTTATGTCTGTCCATCCCACCATTTTCTTCTGAAGGAGTGACGATCCCTTCATTGACTCCATTATAGATTCCTTCGAAGGTCCGGTCTAACGTTGTCAGGTCCGTAATCTGCTCTGGATTTGTGGGTATTAAGATATTATTTACACAAAGTGCATTTTCATTTTTCGACGTATTCATACATTTCGGATTTGATACTTCGGCCCAAGTAACGGCAGTTCTTGATGACGTTGACTATGACATCGACATAGGCGCACGCGCAGGCAATGGCGCCTTCGCTGTTACCTCCGGAAAGTTCGAAATCCCAGGAATGCGTTCTTGAAATTCCTTGAGCGGCATTCCTTTTGATGCGCATTTCAGGTTTCTCCAATAAATCCAATGCACTATTATTTTGGAATGCACTGAGTTTGTCCTCTAGAAGTTTCTTGTTCTGCTCTAGGAGGGCATTTTTGTCTTTTAACACGACAATAATCTCTTTCAGAAGTGAAATCTTCTCGTTTTCCTTGGAGTCGGAAGTTAAAATTAGGGCATGATCAACACATACACAGCGTGTTTTATCAATTGATATTATATTTTTTGACCAGCTCTTGCCGCGCACGAAAGATGGAATGATTTTTCGCACTTTATACATACAATAGATGAAACTTTCTTATTCTTGCAGCATTCATAGCAAATTTTATCTTCCGCTACACTATTTGCGCGCGTTCGTGTCGGCGCCATTTTACAGTTCTTACAGTTGAGGAGGTTTAAAGCAGAACCCACAAGTCCGCCAAATCCAAAATTTCATAAATGCACAAAAACTATTTTCTGGTATAGTTTCTAAAATATCAAGCATAAGAACACTAATAAAGAAGTGCACCAAGTATAACGTACCGCTCCATATAGCTTTTGTAGATTTCCAGAAAGCATTCGACTCGGTCGAAATATTGGCAGTGTTGGAATCCTTAGAAAACGCAAGAATAGAATCAAACACGAACCCCATCTCCTCCAAACTATACAGCCTTGTACTAGAAGACATTTTTAAGAAATTGGAATGGGACACCAAAGGTATAAACATCGACGGAGGATACTTAAACAATCTCAGATTCGCGGATGACATAATCGTAATAGCAAAAAATCTCCAAGAATTAAATGAAATGCTACAACAACTAAATGACGTATCGTATCCGCAACTGTAGGCCTTAAAATGAACGACAACAAAACAAAAATAATGAGCCAGGAACAGATAAATATAACAATACAGAACCAGAGGATAGAAAACGTTGAACATTATGTATACTTGGGTCATGACATCAGACTAGGGAAATCACACCAAGACGCTGAAATAAAAAAAGAATACAACTACTATGGGCCTCCTTCGGTAACATTGCATAAACCTAAAAATAAAAGTATACGACACTTGCATATTACCGGTGTGTACCTACGGAATGGAGACCATGTGCCTCACCATAAAGTCTGCTAAAAAAATTAGAAACCATCCAAACGACGATGGAACGAAACATGCCTGGAATATCACTAAAATACAAAATTATTAACACCGATATAAGCCGTAAAATGAAAGACAGGGACATCGTGGAGGAGGTAGCAAAGATGAAATGGCGATGGGCTGGCCAGATATGAAGACAACAGATGGATACGAAGAATTATAGAATGGGGACCAAGGAAGACAACGAGAAGCATGGGAAGACCTCAAAAAATAATAAGGACAGTGGCAGGTAAAACAGTGGATGAGATTGGCGAAAGATAGAGAGAGATGGGAACAATTAGGAGATCAGAAATGGACGGACAGAGGTTGACAAATAGAGAGAGAGAGTATTAAAATATAAAATTAACAAGCATTATTCAAATCGTATATTTATAATTTTTGTTGTAAATCGTATTAAAAGTTTGGACATGCGCGGATTTGTTTAACTTCTTCAAACTTCTGTGGTTTTGCTCCAAACACACCAAAAACTTATGGCATTTTGGATGCATAACCATACGAAATTTAATAATAAAAGAACCCAGCATATAAGTAGTTTAATCTTGCTAAATAAACTACTTATATGCTGGGTTCTTTTATTAATAAATTTCGTATGGTTATCCAACCAAAATGCCATAAGTTTTTGGTGTGTTTGGAGCAAAACCACAGAAGTACACGATTTGAATAACGCTTGTTAAGTTTATATTTTAATACTCTCTCTCTCGGTCTATCAACCCCTGTCCGTCCATTTCTGATCTCCTAATTGTTCCCATCTCTCTCTATCTTTCGCCAATCTCTTCCACTGTTTTACCCACCACTGTCCTTATGTCGTCGATCCATCTTTCTGAGGTCTTCCCATGATTCTCAAAAAAAAAAGACGAAACATAGACAAGCCTAATATACTATATGGTGGATGGCCGCGTCATCCTCTAGGCAACAACATTCATTGTCATTTTCGTGTTCTTGCTCTGAAGCAGTAGGACAATTTTCGCCCGTTACGATGTTCTTATACAAGGACAAGCTTTCGTCTTCTTTCCAGTTTTGGCCATGTTTCGAAATGCATGAAGCAATAAAGGAAGTTATTGTAAATCCCAACCATTCCAAGATTCCAAAAGTCCGAAGATATTGACGTTCGCACTTCTTCGGTAAAATATTCATTGCATTTTTATCTACAAGATGTGAGTGTAAGGCTTCACTGATTTTTCTTCATGAAAGGGGAGCAAGGAAGGAGCCTCCACGTGTGCATTTTCTTAGCAGTGTTATTATCGTAGGCGATAAGCTAGATAATGCCTGCACTCCCTTGAAACGATTCGATGTCCGTAAGGACATCGGCCAATCCTTCCAACACCGGAAACCAATGCAAAGAACAAAAACAATAGGCACTTTTCAGAGCCATTTCTGACAATTGCTAGCCTAAGCGTCAAAGGAATTACCGAGAACAAACAAGATCTAATCTCCCAACTATGCCAAATTCACGAATATGGCAGCGCAATATTCATCAAATCCGACACTAACATAACTTCCACAAATAAAACCGTAACAAATGGTACTGAGATCCTTACCATAGAATGTGGGCTATTCACGGTTACATCAGTCTCAAAACCGAACTCAATATGCCAGAAAACTTTGGAAATCAAAAAACACAATTTATCATAGGCGACTTCAACTGCCATAGTATTAACTGAGATTATACAGAAACCGACACGAACGGCTCCATCTTGAAAGAATGGATGGGAACAAAAAACTTCTCACTGCTCCACGACTCAAAGCTACCCTGCTCCTTCATGGGTAAAATCTGGAAGCGAGGCTACAACCCAAACAACTGCTTTATTAGCAGTAACATTCAGGAATGTTGTGTCAAAAATGTCTATGAAGCAATCCTCAAAACCCAGCACAGACATATAGGCATCCAGATTTTCTCTGCTGTGAGATCTGCCACAATACCCCTTCGTAGAAGATTTAATTTTAAGAAAGCAAAATGGGCAGACTTTACTGAAGAGTTGGATGAAGCAATCAAAAAGGTCGATGCTACACCTAGTAACTACCCAGACTTTGTGGACATACTGCGCAAAGTATCAAAATAACATATTCCAAGAGGTTGTAGACAAAACTTTATTGCAGGCCTGACAAGTAACACGAAGGACATACTTACCAAATATACTCAAAAGAGCCCTTTAGTGACGAAACAATAACATATGGAACAACCTTAATGACCACACTTAGCGAAACTAGACAAAGGAAATGGATAGAGACCCTACAAAAATGGGCATGAAACACAGCAGTAAGATAGCATGAAACCTCATCGAGAAACTTGACGGTGACCCCAAGCAAACTCAAAAACCACCCAAAGTAACAGCCAATCAAGTAGCCTACCAACTTCTCCCAAATGGAAAGCCAACGAAAAAAAGGCCAGAAAACACGACTACATCGCAATATCCACAGTGAAAACAATTATTATTTTGCACTCAACGATGGCATAAATACGTTGAGAAACGGAAAAACCGCCGGAGTCGACGATATATATGTGCGTCGAACAAATCAAACATTTTGGGCCTGGCACAAGAAGTTGGCTCCTAGAACTCTTCAACAATAGCCGAGAGACCTTTAAGATGCCTAAGCTATGGAAAAAATCAAAAGTGGTCGCCCTTCTAAAACCAGGGAAAGATCCCGACTCCCCAAACAGCTACCGACCAATCTCTCTGTTGTGTCACCTATTTAGACTCTATGAAAGACGGATACTAAACCGAATTAGCAGTATGGTCGATTCAAAAATCATACACCAACATGGGAAATCATGCACCGGGCAAGTTTTAGCGCTCACAGATCACATAGAAGAGGGATATGAAAACAAAGCCATTACGGGTCTTGCCCTTGTCGACCTAACCGCTACCTATGAGACCGTAAACGAACTCAAATTGCTGTCAAAAGTATACAACACAACGGGGGATTATCGATTGGTGAAAATGATAGAACCATTGCAGCAAAACCGCCAATTATACGTCACCCTTGAAGGGAAAAAAGCCGGCGCATGCCAGGAAGGTCGATGTAAGCCTCAACGGAACTTGCAGACTTGTAATAGGGTGCGTGAAGACTGCACCGCTAACCAAACTTTTCCAAGAAGTGGGTTTTCAGAGTCCCAACTCACGCAGGAAGGCACATGAATTTAACGAGAAGTTTAAGAAAACATTCGACAATCGCCATCCCCTTTTCGGATAACACCAAGAATCTCAATGGCTAAAATCTAGGCGTCGATTCCTCAGCAATGAACCACCCGCAAACTATCCTCTGTCAGAAAGCGCGCCGAGTGGTGTGTCGTACAACTTCAGGACCTGGAGAACGGTAAATCGCATCAGAACAGGAGTTGCCCCGGTAAAAACCAACCTGATTAAATGGGGCCTTGCGCAACCAACTGACGACAAGTGCGAATGTGGGATGATACAGTATATGGAACACCCCCTAAAGTGCATCAACTGTCCCGTACACTGTAACCTTGACGATTTATGGCAAAGCAAACCTGAAGCATTGGACGTGGCCCAATATTGGGCCGAGAAATTGTAGAATATTCCGGACACGAAAAAGTTAAGTAAGTCTTCATGAACTTCACCCCGTCGCACAAGGTTCATTTTCTGACCTGAATTTGAAGAGGATTGTGAACTATTTCCATTTGAAATGTAGCCCCCATCGACATCGAAACGGGATTCAAAAAACAATATCAAGAATGATAATTTACCATTTAGGCTATGCTGCTGCTACTGCTGCTGCTCCTGCGGCTTTGTATGTGGACTTCGTTGGACGGCATTCGCTCAGAAACTTGGTTTCACATGCTTCAGACCGCCCAAATAAGGGCATTTGACATTAATCATAGTCCACTGTTCCATTTCACCCTCCTCTTGCAGTATATTCTCTGACCCTTCAAGGTGTCGAGCACGCTAAAGTGGCAGCAACGAGCTGCATCTTTGCAGGCACAGATAGAAATGATCCCACGGGAATATGTATTCGGTTCTCCTCGACCTGGATACAGGCATGAAAGGGGTTATTTACTGGCTAGAATATCCGATTCTTTCTCGGAAAGAAACAACGGTCACTGGACGATAGCCACGTGTTCACCCAAAATGGCGACAGCGGAGCCGCTACAAAACGCATGTTGACTCGGCCGAAGACCAAGTGGAAGTCCTACCATTTAGGTTATCATCACAAGCATCCATTCTGCTACTAAAAACCTTCAAAATTACACTAAAATCATCCACTCGCGTTAAAACGACTAAATAACTTCTGTTTGGCTGGCAAAGTAAATAGAGTCGTGTTGCAGATACTTTTCAACACCTGTGATGAATTTTGCTTTAACACAGGTGTAATATAAGACACCTTTTAATTGTGCATTTTTTCTCATTTTCATAATATAAGGGTCCTAATACAAATTAATAACAATCATGATGCTGGGATTCTTGAATTATTCAAATGAAGATTATTTAAATGTGTTTATTATTTGTGATGAATGTGATAAAGTAATATCAAGAATGTGTGATAAATTCGCTATTGGGTATTCGCAGAAACCAGCACCTAAAAGTGTTCGAAGGAAACTTTGGATTCCTAAAGGGAAAAGTGCCAAGAAATAAAACTGTTGTAAGCATAACTATTTTCGGGTTAGTTTGGGTTAGTCGGTCGCTCATTCAGCATTGCGTGTAAGACAAGCTGCATTGGAATTAGGATTATCCAAATCATCAATTCATACAATATTATTATTAAAACAAATTTCATCCATACGTTTTCTCCATAATTAAGTACTCTAGCTTTAGATTATATTGATCGCAAGGCAACATTTTTTATCAGCACATTTTCCACTATTGATTCAGATTTACATGTATCATGTATATATGTAGATATATATTTTCAAGAATTCTAGCAATCTAATGTGACATTTGTGGCTACATT
The DNA here is from genome assembly GCA_016904865.1 of Pissodes strobi. Lineage (NCBI taxonomy): Eukaryota > Metazoa > Arthropoda > Insecta > Coleoptera > Curculionidae > Pissodes > Pissodes strobi. The sequence continues at coordinate 25,585 of MU191795.1, forward strand.
TAGGTATTTTTAGTTAATTAGTTATTTCAACAATATGTCTCTCGCTGATCACAGGAATCTGCCCTACCAATATGATGGCGTACCTCCACATCGTGGCTACATGACGTTTTGTATGACCAATGGTTCTCCTCTTGGACCATCTCGCCTTCCAGATCTAGCAGTGTTCGTTTTTTTTTATTTAGAGTACAGTTAAAAATGGAGTTTATGGCACTCTGGACTGGCAGACTGCATGTAGCTAGTAAAGAGTGAGGCTTACCGTGTAAATCCTGAATCAACAAAAAAGAGAACCATGAAAAGAAATTATTAAGATAAGAAACATGCTTTGAAGTGCAAGGACGTCAATTTGAACATTTAACATAGAACTATACGCCATAACAGTAGGTCACAATTGATATCTTAGTTTGTAGGCTTTGAATATTTTTCTGCTCTCAGCCATTTGAAATATACAGGTAAATATAAATCACCGAGTATAGAACTCCCATTTTACGTTACATAATTTTCTTACCTAAACGAAGAAGAACTTCCTAAAATAACAGCGTTTCGAATGTGAATTGGTCACAGAGAAGCCGTCCACTTATATTTCCCTAAGCATACAAAAAATAAATCATCCTCAGTGCGTGTTCTATCGAAAGTATTCCCCAACACTATTTCGAGCATTTGGCACCTTTAAAAAGCTCATGTACCGGAAGTTGGCCATGAGTTCGCAGGGGATCGGAGGCGCCCAGACGCGGAGCGCCGAAAATAGGCGCATTGCAGACGGGAAATAGCGAGCGACGTCTTGATGCTGCAATAAAATTTCAAGTATGCGTTCCGAAATAGACGAAGACACTACGAGGGGGGTATCGTTGGCAGAGAACGGAAATTAGGAGCCGATACACACGGTGTGGGTAGAATAGTTTTCCTTTCTATTATTTTTTGTTGTCTTTAAAATTGTTTACATAATAATAATAAATCCAGTTAATATCTGAATGGAACTATTATAAATTGGCCAAACGTGTTGTAATAATTCTTCTAATTCACCGAACAGTATGTTTGCGACCAAAAAATATTATATTAAAGGTAAGGAAGATGTATTATCTGAGACGGGTCTGGTAGGAGATCTCCACAAGGGGACTTCACGACACCTCAATGCCAATAATTGTAATGGCTGAATTTTGAAGCGTGGTATACCTTGTTAAGTGTCCATCGATTGAGGTAGAAGAAGGAGATAACGCTACGCCCGAGCTTCACCGGAAATTCTCTTGGAGAAAATTAAACTAAACAATCCCTACGAACTCTATGCCACATTTCATTCATATCATTCAGCTCCAGTTTTCCATCCCCTACTCCGAACATCCTGTTTCCTCGAGCAATGACGTAATCCGATATTTGACCCAATCATGTATTACACTACGTTGCACCACAATTCTGGCAGACATGCTCCATAGCGTACCATACCTGTAATTTTTAATTTAATCTACAGCAAACGGTCCTGGAAGCAAATATTTTAAAATCAAAGATCGATAAACATAGCGGTTTAGAGTGCACATGCCTAGTTGATCGAGCAATACTGTTGTTAAAATGCCATTTACGCCACGTGCAAGACAAAAATGTCAAGTCGGACGATAGTTCAACAAAGACATTAATAAAATCGAATGCTATATTACAGAAAATTGCCTGAAAATTGAACTGAAATAATTCGGCATTTAATGATTATAGATGCACACAATAATAATTATGTTTTACCATGAAGTCACAATTATAGGATAAGGTAATGGCATCTGTTAAAAAATGACATATCGAGAGTTTGTTTTAAGGTTGTTTCCAATCTCACTTATACTTAAATGGCCTAATCTAGAAAAGATAAAGAGATTCAAATAAAAATTTTGAATCCACAGGGAATCTGTATAAAATGCATTAGAATTAAGATCCACTATACCCATACAATATATATGTGTTCAATATAAATAAAAAAAAAATGCTATGTAAACAAAATCTCAAGTCAAGTTAGTATTGTTGACAAACATATTCTCCAAACAAATTTCGAGTTCAGCTCCTGAAACCCACATAATATCAAATATTTACTTTTAGGTAACGCAGGCACATGCGTGACCTCCTTCACCCTTTCCGGATGAAAATGAAATAAATGTGTATTGTTAGAACATACGGTTAGATGACTACAACGAGATGTAGGTGTAAATTGCTGGATTTTACCAGGCATTAATTGGAGAAATATTGATATACTAGGCACTACGATCAATAAATGACAATACCATTCTTATGTGTGCCTTATTTGTGCTTTAAACTACGGAAATTTCATAATATTTCCAACGTCGTCGTTAATAACTACTACTTGGTTAAAATTTAAAGTTATTTTAGAGTTTTGCTGGTATTGATAAAAATAAATATTTTGATATATGTAAAATGAATAAAAAAATTAAAGCTGGTTGTTTTATTTTTATTTAGTATTTGTGATTTGTGACTGAAGGGGGGGCCTCCTTATGTATTTTGCGTTGGGGCCAAAAAATTTTAGTTACGCCACTGCATACATTGAAAACCCACCATTTATTATCGAAACTCTCCTGTAGTTTTCTTATAAAGCCGGCAACAGCGCAAACAAAACAAACTATTAGTTTGTGAAATTGCCGAAAATTAATGGATGCCGGAATTGCAAATTAGTGTTATTTTGTTGCATTTTTGTGACATCGGAAGTATGGGGCCGATCAATGACAGTTTGTGACAAGAGGGGCTGCATTGTATTGGCTGGCAGGAACGTCAAACTGGTGAGAGCAGTTTGATTACGGGGAGTGACGCCCCCACCATTCCGAGTTGCCACGGGATGTGGCCCATCAAATCCCATCGTCCTCCTCCAGGCTGGAGAACACCAAAGTACAAAGTCTGGAGCTGATCACTGGGGAGTGATCCAACAAACCCCATTTTTACCCCTGTCAGACTAGAGACCGCCAAAGGAATGAGTCTGAGGCCGATGCTTCGACTGGAAGCGGCCCTAGGTGGTAGATGCATAAGCCTACTCGCATCGTCCGGTGAAAGACCACCCCACCAGAATTGGGAAGCGCTAAGTGGTTTTCCCAAATCACGTTCCGCTTCCGCGCTGGTGGTCCCCGGTTCCACAGTAGGAATATATGGACATGATGGTGCTTCCAGGATCAAAATATTGCGGAGGTAAACTCCGCGGCCATTCGGATCTCCGGGCGCTGGGTGGCCCTGGGAGCCCTTCATTCCGCATTTCACAGACAGCAAAGAGAAAGATGCCGAACCAATTTAGAATAGATTTCTGCAACATAAGAGGCCTAAATACAATCATAAATTCGGTACACCAACGTCTACAAGCAAATAGACCACACATATTAGCCCTTACAGAAACACATGTATGTTCTACAACAACAACAGTGAACTACCTCTATCCTGGTTACGACTTACATACCCGATTTAGATATAAGTTCGGAATATGCCTTTTTGTCCGAAGCGACCTTTCATGTCACCGCGAGGAAACACTCGAACCGAACAACCTTGACGTCATGTGGCTCAAGTTCACCGCCAAGGGATTAACCAAGTTTATATGTTGTCTCTATCGCCCTCCGAGCGATAGAGCCTACCAAAGCTTTTTCTCAACACTAGCTACCACTTTTGACTCAATACAGGTCGATCATCCCAGTTCAGAAATAATCGTTCTGGGAGACTTCAATGCCCACAACACCAACTGGCTCAAACATCACAACAAGACTGACGACGAGGGTGGAGAAGCTGAAGCATTTGCCATCAGCTGCGGGTTTACTCAACTTGTAGACGAACCAACTCGAATCTCAGAGAGGGGTGAATTCGCCGCCCTCCTGGATCTTTTTCTGACCACCAATCCTGACCAGTACAAGGTTACAGTTGGTCCGCCATTAGGTACCTCCGACCACAAACTTATTACAACGGTTTGTGAATTGCCACCCATACAGAAGGATCCACCATTGCCTCGCAAAATCTGGCATTACAATTCTGCAAACTGGGACGATCTGAGGCAGTTTTACCTAGATTTTCCTTGGCTCGACGTCTGCTTTGCCGCTGACGACCCGTCAGACTGCTGCGAAGAGATCATGCAAGTAATCTCCTCAGGAATGGAAGCATACGTCCCAAATTCCATCAAGTTACCATCAAAAGGAAAGCCCTGGTTTGACAAAAGATGCGAAAGAGCTGTAGGAAGGAAACATCAAGCCTATAAGTACTGGCAGCAAAATCAGACCGCTGAAAATCGCAATTATTTTATCGAAGCGAGAAACGAGTGCAAGCGTGTGATCGACGAAACTAAGGACAAACACAATCAAAGGATCAGGAATAAACTTTTGCAATGCCCCAGTGGTTCCAGGAATTTCTGGTCGGTAGCAAAGGCAGTAAGTAACAACTTTACAAAAACGTCTCTCCCACCTTTGACGGACGAACGTGGCATTACGGCGGCTACAGCCAAGGAAAAAGCAAACATGCTCGCCAAAATGTTTTCATCGCACTCTACCTTAGCCGTGCCCCAAGGCAGGACTCTCCCCACTATACCGAACATCAACACTACCATGGCAGAAGTCAAGTTTTCTCACCGTGATATTCGCAAAATCCTTAAAGAACTAGATACGCAAAAGGCATCGGGACCGGACGGAATACCTGCCATCGTGCTAAAGAACTGCGCCAACGAACTAACACCCGTTTTTTCTAGGCTTTTTTCTCTTTCTTACAGAAAAGGGATTTACCTATCCTCTTGGAAAGTCGCTCGAGTGCAACCTGTTCCAAAAAAAGGCAAGAAAACCACGCCCTCAAACTATCGCCCAATTGCCTTGCTTCCAATAATCTCCAAAGTCATGGAACGTGTAGTCAACCAGCAACTACTCAAGTACTTCGAGAGTAACAGAATAATCAGCGATAATCAATACGGCTTTCGCAAAGAGAGATCGACAGGAGATATATTGGCCTATGTCACTCATATTGGAGTAGGGCAATTGAAAACTACGGAGAGTCTCGAGCGATTGCGTTGGATATTTCAAAGGCATTCGACAGAGTTTGGCATGACGGACTGCTCAATAAACTGCCGTCCTTGGGACTGCCCGCCTCTCTCTGCACTGGCTGGCCAGTTTCCTTAACAACCGATCCCTACACGTTGCAGTCGATGGACACATCTCGGACACCTTCACCATCAACGCGGGCGTGCCTCAGGGTGCAATACTTTCACCAACTCTGTTCCTCATCTATATTAATGACCTGCTGATCGAAACGAATAATCCTGTTTACAGTTTTGCAGATGACAGTACCCTTGTCTCCCACTTTAGATCAGAAAAACCCTTACCAGCGACTGAGACTCATCACCGCAGACAGGAGCAGATTACAGCAATTAATCAAGACCTGGAGAAAGTTCAAACTTGGGGCGACCGAAATTTGGTCCAGTTCAATGCAGCAAAGACCCAAGCAGCAACGTTTACTAAGAGGGTCAATACAGCGGGCCCGGACATCATTATGGCAGGATCGACCATCCCTTCATCCTCGTCAATCGGGCTGCTGGGTGTCTCGGTCAACAGCAATATGTCATGGCATGATCATGTTGCTAACATCGCAAAATCAGCCTCCCAGAAGCTTGGTGCGCTATTTCGCAACAAAAAACTCTATACACCGCAGCAGTTGCTCTTGCTGTACAAAGCGCAAATAAGACCGTGCTTAGAATATTGCTCACATATCTGGGGTGCCGCACCAAATCATACCCTAAAGCTGCTGGATTCCATTCAGAAGAGGGCTGTGCGTCTCGTCGGCGATCCGGAGTTGACCCGGAATCTGGATAGTCTGGAACATCGCAGACATGTGGCCGATATGTCTCTGTTTTACAGATACTTTCACGGCAGATGTTCCCAGGATTTGGCCCGCATAATCCCGCCCCTGGCAACTCCTGTCAGACAGTCCCGACAGACGGCAGGAGCGCACCAGTTCGTCGTACAACTAGAAACACCTAGAACATCGCTTTACCAGAGCTCCTTTGTCTGGCGCACTGCATCACTGTGGAACTCACTTCCAGGACATCTGTTTCCCACTAATTACGACCTACAAATATTCAAGAATCGTGTCAATCAACATCTTCGCACACACACCGCTCGTCGAGCACCATAGGATCTCCCTTTAGTGTGTGTGCCACTGCCATAAAAAAAAAAAAAAAATTAGGTGCTTTTAAGTGCGTTAAATTTGTACCTAATATTTCGTTGTATATTTCGAAGGCATTCGACAATTTATATTGTAAGACGTATTTTTAAATACGTAACACTACATATTTTGGTCTGAAAGACCTGTTGCTTGGCGGTTTGTGTGAATACCGACTCTTGTAGAGGTGTTATTGTCTGTGTTTCGTCATTATAGTTCAATGTGTACGTCACATTTATAAATTTATCTTTTTGTTCGTGTTTAATTGCATATTTTTATCTCATTTTCCGGTAGTTTTATGGTAACTGATACATAGTCTAATTATGCCTCAAAAATGTTGCATTCCCGGCAGTAATAGGAACTACAAAAATGGGCCTAAAGGTCATGTTTTTTCGGTTTTCCAAAGGACGTGAAATTACAACAAAAATGGCTAAATGCTATCCCCCAGATATGTTTGAGCCTACAAAAAACACGAAAGCGTGTGAAGCTCATTTTCTTGAAGGTAGTATAGTAAAAAGTACCGTAATTCAATGATTCAAAGACTGGCAAGTTTTTTACAATAGATTTACTAAAACCACGGCTAAAAGAAGGTTGTATACCATCTATTTTTTTAAATTGCCCTTGTTATTTATCAAAACATTTCAAAATTCGACCAAGTAAAGACGAAAAGCTCAAAAATATTGATTAGTTAAATATACAAGTCAGTTTGTATTTCATCATCAAAATTTATTTTATTTCACATAGTTTGGACGATATGTAGTCAATATTTGAAACCACTGATGAGACTGTTATTACTCTACCTTTAGATGAAAATATTACCGATAATGACAACCCTGACTGTAACTTTGAGTCGATATTTAACTTATCCCATGAGAATATTTTTACCCGAAATCTAGTGTTGAATCGGTCGCTCCATCGATTCCCAAGTGACTGTAGATATAATATCTTCACGTCAAAAGCATATCGGTCTAGATGGGTAGATTTTGGAATTGGAGTATTTATCTTACACAGTTACTTAAAATATGGATGAAATCATTATTGGTGCCATTCTGATTGTAGGAAACCCATAACAATGCACATGTGCTACCATTGCGACTAAAAATAAACAGAAAAACAAAGTAGCGATTTCTTCCTGTTTATTTTCCGAATTCAGTAAAGCTCTCTGTTAAGTTGTAATAGAATTCGATACAGCAATGATCAATTACCAAACAATGTTGTTTCTTTTATTAAATTTTAGAAGTACCGCCACTGCACATGGTAAGTAAACTAAAAATAAATGTACTTTTACAGAATCAGCTCCTAATAAAATAACTTGTAGGTCAGTGGCCTACATACTTGAAACGTCAGCCCTACCTTTTCTTTGAACTTGTCTCCAAGTAAACAATAGATGATATCATGTTTTCGGCAAAGACAAAATAAAAGCAATTTTAACCTGGCGATAGTCGACGAAGGCAGAACGTGCAGGAATTCGCGTGCATTTGATAGACGTACACCATGGCTATATCTTCGTTTCTTTAATTTCCTGGCTGCATGTTG
>MU191796.1:1073-14052 GCA_016904865.1 Pissodes strobi
CCTACACAGTCGAGTAATGATGGATTTACTGACGTTGAAGAAAAAACTAGTTTGTTTACAAATTAATGAGGTTAAAAATGCTAGTGAGGCAAGATCAAGGGACTTAAATTATTACGATCAAAGTTTTCCTAATTTCTAGTTTTTTTTCCAACACTTTTAGTTTACAATAGCTTTAGTAGACTGGCTTACTTTTCTTAGTTTAGATTCATTTATTATCGGAATTATATCATTTACAATATTACATGACATAGACTGAGCAGTCATTTGCCCTCCTGTTTAGGAAACCACTTTTTTGACATTGAAAATATTTTTGTTTTCCTATTATGGAGTACGAAATCACGAAAAAGTGCATGCTACATTTGGCACATAAGCGCCACAAAAGGCTAAAACATATCATAACAGATTAAAAATATTAAAGTAAGTTGAAACTAACCAAAACGAACCGAATTTTGGAGACTAACCAAAACTACCCAAAAACATTAAATTCGATTATGATGTATCGGCGCCGCTTGAAATGACTAAAACTAACTGAAAATAACTGAATATACCAGCGCAGTGTTATTTGAAAGAGGACTCTGAAGTGAAACGGAAGATTCTGGTGATAAAATACATGGGGAATTTGATTTCCACATTACATAATTAATATTAGAGCAGTAACATTAGTCGCAAATGCTGCAGAATTTTCGGTGAGTGTTTGACCGTCGTACGGTTCAGTCGGGTTTGTTGTGCTTCGCCCGTCAGTTTATTGTTTTGTTTGAATTTTCATGTCCAGTAACCCAATACGCGACAATACTTGTGTTTGTTTTCTTTCGTATTTTTTTCTTTCCTTTGTACTCACGATTCAAAAAAAATGTCTATGTACAAGTGCGACAATTGCCTTAAAGCATTTCCCGACAAGGACAAATATAGCAAAGTGCGCTGCAGTGATGAATGTCGCAGATATTCCTGTATGCAATGTACGGGCCTTGATAAAGCAACTACCAAGACCTTGCTGCTGGAGAAATTTAACCACCTACGTTTCTTTTGTGCCCTATGTGACTCTCCAAATTTGAGATATCTCAACGAAAAAATTTCTAATTTGTCAAAAAATCAGGTTCCTCAGGAGATATTTGACTCGCTGGCTGACCGTGAGAGTAAATTATCAAACAGTGTACCGAATATTTCTGAGATATATGATATTTTATTGAACAAAAAATCTAAATGGAACCTTTTGGAGAGGAAATAGACGATATTCACAAAATGTCGGAAGTGTTCTCCATTTGTAACCCTCATTCTCTGTTGAAATCGGTAAGGGAAATGGAACAGAATGTCATTACTATTTCTCAAATTCTATTCAACAATACAGAGGAAAACATCAAGATCCAGGTGCAAGACTCCTCGTCCGCTGATATTAAGAAGGATATTGATAACTTAAAAAGTAGCCTTGCAAATGTTACCACCTTGGTAACCACCTTGGTTAAATTCTAAACTTGCTAACCGAAAACAACATAGTGCTCTACCTACGATGACACGCTTCACTTCTACATCGTGCTCCACCCAAACTGCGTCAACGGAATTTATTTCATCTTCCACTCAAATGGAACTGCCTACTGAAGTTTCCTCATCTCAGAAGATTCCAACTCCGCAATTTATAGAAGTGCCCAAAGATGGCACTATGTGATCGTAGAACACCTCCCGGCAGGATTTACTTCAAATAATATCGTGCACTATGTGAAGGAAAAGTTGAAAACATCAGAATTTATTCGATGCTATAACCTGTTCAGTCAGTGCAATGACTCCAGAGGAACTACATTTAAAATAGGGACCCTATCAAGAAAGTCTGTTGAGAATTTGTTCGGCATCAATATCTGGCCACCTGGGGTTCAAGTTAGATGGACATCGCAATCTGAAATCCCTCAGAAAACTACAGAGATCTATCCAACTCCCTCCACCAAGGCGAAAGTGACTAGCAGTTCGACTTCTGGTAATCCGCGAGACTTTCCCTTTCCAGTCAGTGAAGCTAAGGCACACAAGGTAACTACAGTAGCTTCTGACAAACAAGCTATCGCTGCTTGCAAAACTAATGCCCTTATGAGCGATGTCGAAATTAAACTGTCTAAGGAATCACGCCATAAACCATCCTTCTCTCTGGACCTGCTGACTCCCCCCACAGGCCGCCAGTAAGTCTAACGACTGTAGTAATCGTTTCCTTATGGCAAGGCTAAGGGAACCGGCTATCATCAGAGCCATTAGGTTGTACCTTGCCTATTTGTATGACCAACCTGCCTCGGTATGCTACGAGAGATTTACCATCATAAGCATCAGATTGTTCCTAGCATCTGAAGGACTGCCAATCCAGGATGACATATTATGTAAGGTCTACCACGAATTTCATGCTGCATATGGGTTTAAACATATACAGTGGAAGAAGATGTTGGTACCTACAGATCCGATGTTGTTTCGGAGAGGACGATTCAGCTTCAGAAGTCCAGAGAGGGTCACCAAAAATACTTCTCCAGTGGTTCCCCGAAGAAAATTTTTTAAGCAGCTTGACGTGTCCTGAGCGACGAGATTCCTCTAATCCATGACGCCAGGTTTAGAATGGTTCCTATTAATGTTGCCTCATTACGAAATAAGACTATTGTTTTTGTTTTTGGAGGAATCAGGGTTCTCTCAACTAGTTGCAATTACAGAGCACTGGCAGAGCGACTTTCCTTCAACTGATGTCCAGTCGACAGTAGCGGGTCTCTCAGATCATGAGGCAGTAATCTCCAAATCCAATATTTCTTATAGGCCCTCAAAAAAAAACTCGCCACCTAGGTAGAATCTTCTCAGCCTCCAATTTTTGATCCTTTCGTAACCTTTGCCTAAAGACGAACTGGAATTTTGAATCAGGTGAACTTTATTATGACTTTAGTGGTTTCTTAAATAAAATTATAAATGCATTCAATAAAGCCTTCCCGCTTAAATCCATTAAACCTAAACGTCACAAACCATGGACCACGAAAAGCTTACTACGCATATCTGCAAAAAAATATGCGTTCCCTCTCATACATAAAAAATTCACTAACTCCATTCAAGTTCTTGAATTCATTTTAAATTATAGGAAGACCTACCTAAAACTTATCAAGACATCAAATAAACTAGATTATCAAAATCGTGTATCAACTGCTAAAAACGTATCCAAGGAGACCTGGTCCATTATTAACGATCTTAGAGGCAAAACAAATTCCGCGAATCAGAGCATGCCAAAACCAAATGATTTAAATGAATATTTTGTCGACGTGAGCAAAAATGTTACCTCTGGTATTTCTCCTTCTCTCGACCCTCTTTCGTTTCTTCATTCTTTTAAAAAAGTCGCTGACAGTTTTTTCCTAAGCCCTGTGACCAGCCTTGAACTTCTTCAGATAATGAGCAGCATAAAGAGTAAATCAGCTTGTAGCGCTGATATTCTGTCAATTAAAATTTTCTTGAACCTCCCACTTCCACTTCTGGATGTCCTAGCTTCCTTAATTAATGCGTCCTTCACGAAAGGTGTTTTTCCCGGATGCCTCAAAACTGCGATAATTATTCCTCTTCATTAAAAAGGTGAAAAGGATGTCTTATGCAATTATCGTCCAATTGCTCTGTTGCCTGTACTCTTTAAAATCATTGAAAAGTTATTAAAAAATCGCCTCATGCCATATCTCCTTAGACATGACATACTGTCCCCGGAACAGTTTGGATTTTTACCAAACAAGTGTACTAATGACGCCATGTTCTCGTTGCTTCCTGATGTTCACTCATCCCTTAACGACAATCTCCCCACTGCTAGAGTCTTCTGTGATTACGCTAAAGCGTTTGACTGTGTGTGTCATGACATCTTGCTAAGAAAACTAATTTTTTATGGAATCCGTGGTATTCCTTCGAACTGGTTTCAATCTTATCTTGAAAATAGACAGCAGTTTGTTAGAGCGAACGGTTCTGATTCTGATTGCAGATTAATTACCAGTGGAGTTCCACAGGGCTCTCTTCTTGGGCCTATCATTTTTCTAATATATATTAATGACATTACATACCTAAAAATCAACGGTAAAATTTCTCTCTTTGTGTCGTCACAAGCATAACTTGGAGTGATTCTAATACTTTCTCCCTATACTCTAATATCTCCAGCGATCTCGTCACAATCAAAACTTGGTCTGACTCAAATTGGCTGTGTTTCAACGTTGATAAAACGGTAGCGTTGAATCGGCTAAATTCCTAGGTTTGAATATTAGTGCCAGCCGTAAGTAGTGGTCCGCACATATTGATCCTTTAACAAAAAATCTTTCTTCTGCCTGCTTGGCAATTCGATCGGTTTTGAAGAAACAAAATCTGTCTACTGCCAGGCTCACTTACTTCTCTTTGTTTGAATCTCATCTTCGCTATGGCCTTTCCTTTTGAGGCTGATGTAACACCGAGCAATTTCGTACCATTTTCAAACTTCAAAAGGGAGCAATTCGTTATTTAATTTGGTCTTAATGGCAAAGCTCATTGCGAATACTATTTTAAAAAATATAAAATTCTTACGCTTTCTGCTTTGTTTAATACGCAAATATTGAACCATATTTCGCGAAAGGCCACAACATGAGCACCCAACAAGAAATTCGAGTCAGGACATCTACATTACTTTTCCCTCCTCTGAACTAACAAAAAATTCTATTCTTTATAATTCCAAGAAGTTATACAATACACTCCCGCTACATCTTCAATCCGAACGAAAGCTTACCTACTAGAAAGACCTTATTATTCTATAAATGAGTTTTGTGTGGATTAGATGCTTTTTCAGCGGCACTGCCACCACATAAATATGAATAGGAAATAAGTCGTAGATTTGTTTTTGTATAGTACCGCCAATAATAATACCTAAACTAAATATATTATTGTTTGCACTGTGTAATTAATTAAATACATGCCATTCAAAATCTTAGTACTTTTACGTGTCTGGTTTATATATTTGGATAATTTTTTTTGTAATCTATAATTTATAACACGACTAGGGACTAGATCGATATTCCAAAACAAAAAGTTGGCACCGTTGCTGTTCGTTTAATGACCGACAATACTGATAATTGAATTTGAGTTCCAAGAATCCCTCTTTCGATTTATTTATCTTATATTTGATATTTTCTTTCCTAGTAATTCTTAGTCTTCTTGAAGTTTAAAGCGATGCTTCGATAGCCAGTAAAGCGCTTATCAAAGTAGGGCCAAGATTGAAAGATCATTATTAATTTTTTACTTACCTAAGAATTTGTTAGCAATGAACAGAAAAAAAAATCTCTTTTGTGGATTTTTTTTCCAGGAAAGTAATACGTTGGCGAAGTGTAATTGGTGTAAGCAAATTGTTAGCTACAAATCCTCTACGACAAACTTTAAAAAACCTTTAGCACGTAAATACCCACTAGTACGATTAAACTCTGAAGATTCCACAACTAAAGTTACGAATGATGTCAGCAGCCAGATTCATGAAGAAAACGTAAGCACAGCCAGGCCAAGTACATCCACATCGTCTTCGTGCAACTTTGAATTTGAAGCAGATCAAAAGCTAGAAAATACTGAAGCAAGACCATTAATCAGTAATATTAAACGGAGAACGTCCCAAACAAAACTGCCATTTAAGCCAAAAACTATAAACATCCATACCAAAGCAAAATTTGGCAAATGTTTAATGAATGGATTTATTCACCAAAGATATGCAACCTTTTACCATACTAGAAGTAAAGACTTTGTGCAATTACTAAACCCATCATATTAATTGCCGAGTAGAAAATATATATCAAATACTTTGCTCCCTGCAATGTATGAGGAAAAATACAGTGATATTAAGAACTAAGTGGAAAATCTTCAGCAGGGTGTTACATTAACAACCTATTGTTGGACCTCGGGGAACACTCACAATTTTATGGCTGTGACAATCCATTTTGTAACTGAGCACTTTGAAGCAAAATCTGTTTTACTTCACTAGTGCTAATTTAGCAGCTGAACTAAATCGTGTAGTAACAACGTGGGGACTGGAATCCAAAATTCTTTTAGCGTTGTCAGATAATGCAGCAAATATTAAAAAGGCAATAAAAGAAGATCTGGGATGGAAACATTTTGGATGCTACGCTCATACTATAAACCTAATTTTACAGGACGGGCTTAAAGCAGTTTCACAAACTGTTTCTAAGGTGCGTACATTGGTAACACATTTTAAAAGAAGTACTAATTCTACTAGTAAATTAATGGATGTACAAAGACAAGCTGGAAAGGATCCAAAAAAACTCCTTCATGACGTCGTGACAAGATGGAACTCCACTTTCTACATGCTTGATAGGCTTTTGGAATCGGAGGAAGAGGTTCGCACTACTATGGCCTTATTAAATGTAAGCAATCTTCCCATTATGTCAATTGAAGAATGGGAACTACTCCAACCCTTAAGAAGATGCTTGAAACCGATGGAAGAAATAACCAAAATAATAAGAGGGCAAAAATATGTGACTTTATCATCTGTGATAATTTTAAGGAAGGGGCTTGAAAACATATGTTTGGAAATAATAAGCGAAAATTTTTTGCCTTTAATTCAAGATATGGTCAGACAGTTTTTAAAAGGAATTGCGGATCGCCTGGGGAACTTAGAAAATTCACACACTTTACTAGTGTCTAGTTTTATTGATCCTAGGTTTAAAAATATGGGATTTTCTTGCGAACGTGCAGCTGAACAAGCCAAAGAGTTAGTTATAAAATTAGTGTCTCAAAAAACTGCGCAATCAGTCTCCAAGTCAAAAGACAGTCCACTGTCTCCCTCCACTTTCACAGGTGACAACAAAACAATTCCTGAAGGCGGCTCGGTAGATCTTCCTTCCGTATAGGGCCATTTTGCAAAAAGGGCTGCCTCCCATCTACCCAAAACTGTAGTACTTGCCACATGAAGAGCTATCATAGAAGTACAGCGATACTTGGAGGAAGATCAATTAGACAGAAATGAAGATCTGCTTAAATGGTGGCGTGATCACTCCTACAACTACCCACATCTTTCCAAAGTTGTAGTAGGAAAATTTGATACCGTCGCAACATCGGTCCCTTGTGAACGTGTGGTTTGGAAATCGGGCCAATTAATATCAGAAAGACGATCACGCCTTAGTGTAAGTAAAGTTCAAAAAGTAATGTTCTTAAATGTTAATAGCGAACCTTAAATTTGTTTATATTTATTAATAATATATTTTACATGATGTTTCATATCCAGAATGTTTGTTTTTCAAGCCAAAGGTCTGCTGTTTTCCGCTTGTTCTTGTTCTGTTTATGAAATAAGACGTTATTCAGTTTTATTTTTATATATCATTATGTTACGCGAAAGATGTGTTTGGTTGTTTTTTTTTTTGTAAAAATAGATAGTTCAAATAAAGTATAGGTACCTCATACAATAATTGAACTGAATTGAGAAATATTTTGTGCAATAATTGTGTAGGTATTATTTTATTAACACTTTTTTTATTTTTGTATTATTATTATATAAGAAAGCACTTTATTTGGTTTTTATATTATTATCACATTTATGATTTACCTTTTTTAACGCTAAATGAATAAAAATTTGATTTTTTAAATTTATTGTATATTTTTTAGACCTAAATCGAGCTTTATAAAAAAATTTACGCGTCCAACACCGTACAGGCGATAGAAGTGAAACTTCTTAAATAATCACAAAACGCAATGTTAAATATTAATTACACAACGCGTGGTACATCAGCTACTTATATAGTATATAGCGTCTAACCAAGACCGCAATAACCTAATACAAAGACATGCACTTTATAGTAGCAGTTTGCTTAGCGCAACCGCGATTTTTATCACTTTTGTTTTGACTTGTCTGCGGTTGGTCAGTCGGAGGTCGGAACGGGCCATCGCCGCCGAATCCAGTGCCAACCGTGACAAAATGTCACTGCTATTTGGCTGGAACTGGAACGGACTGTGACTAACAGACGAGTAAGAGCGACAAAATAACAGTCCCTGAAATCGCAACTCATCTTTAATTTCAACTAATCGTTAATCGCTATTAAATTTTCTCTTGGGCATCAGCTGCGGCGGTGAAGAATTTTTATAATATATTTATATTTTATAATAGGTATAGGATTATTTTTTGACGAATGAGTGATTTTTAGGATATACAGGAATTACACAAAGTTAAATACCAAGCTATCAATTTTAGTCATGTTTTGTTTACTTTTACTCGGTATTTCAACTCTGCAGCCTATGCACGTTGTCCGAGTCAAGTTCACCGGCATGACCTTCCTTATTTTTCCCAACAGCACGCTTCGCTTTAATGTATGTTTCATATTTACCCTATGTTTTATGTACTTCCTGTGGATCTAGTTCAACTGCTTATGATGTTCTGTAATATGGTTTTTTGTTAAATCGTCACCAATTTCAACTTGAAAATTGCTTGCTGTTCTATTTTTATCGTATATATTATCGTATATATTAAGTTTTGTTTTGTATTTGCTCTACTATGGTTAGTTTATTTTAATTCGCTTTATCCATAAAATTTATTTGAATTTTTCTGTGGCAATAAAGCATACTTGACTTTGACAACCGATGATGCAGAAGATTAATTCCTATTGGAAGATTGTACACTACCATTAGCATAAGGATTAGAAAATTTCTGAATAAGAATATCTTGAAAATGATTGCTTCTGAATAATTTTTGTATGGGTTGCATTTCCTTGAAATAAGGAAGTAATGATTTTAATAACATGATGTCATCTTCTTCTGGTTTTATAAAGAAATTCAACTTTCTTAATTTCAATTTGTATTAGCTGACGTTCTGCAGAGTCTTCTGGGCTCTTCTTCTTTTTTCTTTTTGGGTGAGAAGGTGTTCAAGTTTGGAAACATTGTGTGTTTGTCTGCAAACGCTACGAGGTGGACAATTTGGCACAAACTATTGGTATATTTTATCACTCAATACATTACTATAATAATATCTACTATCCAATTCAGAATCTTCGCTTATTCTTGGTGCATCATTAACAACTGTTTCGAGAGTCGTGAAATACTGATATTTTCCTGGATTCTCAGGAGCAGAGTCGCCTGTTTTAAGTTTCTGTATTTTTTAATTCCTTGGCACACAACACGTTACGATTTTTTATTTCCGCAATTAGTACTTCCATCGTGCGAGTTCTCGTCAACACTGCGGCTCGCAAGGGCAAAATCAAACAGTTTTGATTTTTAAAATAAAGCGTGCGTTGCGGGTACGCAAAATAGCCCGCAATAACTTTGGCCGAGTTTTATATAAATATATGAGTTTAATCGCACCGCATCTCGCGCACCGTGTATATCGTATTTACCTAGAACATAGCGTTATCCTATGTAGTCATCTACAGTTGATGTTGGTACAGTGGTGGTGTACAATGACGTTAGTGTCATCTGTACTTAGTGCCAACATTGTTTTCGGTATCGGTGTACAATAATTTATAACTGTGGACCCAGTATCGATCCGTATGATTCACACGCAGTTATCCTTCTATGGTCAGAGGACCAACCTGGCACCGGATGTTCTGGATCTCACAGCAGTTTTGCATGACCAGCCCATGAAGTTGAAGTTCTGTGGAGCTTCGCGTCGCATCGGCTCGTGAAGCCAAACCAAACTGCTCTGGGAATTAGTTCTTATACATATATGGTCGCTGAGTTTGTTGACAATTACTTCATTCCATTGGGAGAGGAGGCTTATTTATGTATAGTTTTGTGGTAACTTGTGATTCCTAACATTTTTATTGTACATAATCATCTCAGTGAGTTTCCACCTATTA
Organism: Pissodes strobi; assembly: GCA_016904865.1. NCBI lineage: Eukaryota > Metazoa > Arthropoda > Insecta > Coleoptera > Curculionidae > Pissodes > Pissodes strobi. Next base: position 10,853 of record MU191796.1, read on the forward strand.
GAGAAGTGCTCAGTTCTCATGGCGCCGTTGAGGATACCGGCTAGCGCTGCTATTAATTTTTTGCCAAGCTTCTTAATGCTGAGTTGGCTATGTTGTCCCTACCAGGGGTTTTTGTGATCCTAAGTCTTTTAAACATGATCTATATTTATTCAACAAAGGTCGGATCTTTAATTATGTGTGGAGCAGCTCCTTACAGGGTTCGTCAATCACCTCGAGGTGTTTCTTGTCGTCGATAGAGTGCTCACTTATTTGCCGTTCTCTTTTCATAGTGTTGACTAGCGCTGCTGCCTTGACTATATTCGTGGAGATTCTTGGAGCTTCTAGTTACACCTTTTATCTCTAACGCCTTTCAGCTTTTCTTTGACGACTTGCCTATGCCCTATTAAGTTCAGCCTTAGCTTCTAGGGTGTGCTATACCCAGCTCAAACTGCTGATGTTTCTATTGATCCACCTCAATCCCCCTTCATTTACGTGGGGGCGTTTCGGCTTGGAGCTTGTTTTCTTCAAAGTCGACTCGTCATATGCTTCCAACATGATAGTTTTTATGCTTTCCGTAGCATTTACCAAATCTTTTCGTCTGGCTATTGTATAAATAGAATTAATTTCATATTCTTCCCACATGGTATTTTTTGGTGGTAGCGGTGTTTTCCGATTGGATTTCGTCACATATGAACATCATTATCGGAAGGTGGCTTAAAGTCATCTTCTTTAGAGTGTTCAGCTGGAAATTGTATACTATAATCCACATAATGGAGATTTCCGGTATGTACGGTAGTCCGTTTTCAGTTGGTGTGTGGGTTTGGTTACTTTGCCGACTGATGGAATCTGGTGACATACAGCTTATATATTCACTGCGAATCCTCGGCTTATGGCCTTAGAGCAGGTTATCAATATTCTCCTGAAGCAAACCATCGCGGGGTGGTTTGTATTATTTATGTAATTCTGCCTGCCCTTAGGACTTATAATAGAATTTTATAGTTCGTATATTCAGATGAAATGTTGGATTTAGATTAATCGTGAACTTCTAAATAATACTTTAGTCATTTTGTCAATACCTCATGTTATCTTTTAGTATCTCTACATAAATATTAAATTGCACTTACCAAGAAGTGTATTCTTCAATGAAATTAAAAAAAATGACAAGGCTAAGTTAGCAAGATAAATGGTAGACAAATCAGATATAAAAAAATAATATTTCTTTTGCTGTAAACTTAGAATTATTTGCCCTCACGAAACTCTCTAGATTCAGGGGCTTTGATTACGAAGATTATCTTGCTAGAACTTTCATCTAAACGGATCGACGTAATTTTACTAGCATCTAAAAATTAATGTTTGGTTCACTAACATGGTTTTTAGATTATTAACAAGTTATTCAAATACATAACTAAAGGAAACATATAAAAAGAGATTCCAGGGAAATTGCTGAATTTGTATCTGCTCAGCAAGCATTTTACACTTGGGAACGAAACTTATTAGTGCCAATTTTCTTTACTCGGAAACATGTGTATTAGTATGTTTATTTTTATAATTTGGTTATCAAATTCGTTTTGAATCTCAAATCGTTTTGAAGCATGAAAAGGAATGTTTCTAATTTAGTTACACTTTACCATTTAAACTGAGAATTTATTTTATAGAACGTTTCTTCCAATAGAGAAATAAATGTTACAACCTCCTTTTTCATTGCTTCATAGTCCGAAAGCCAAATCAAGAACTCGATTTTCAATGCGTTGGATGATTTTTATTCGACTTGGACTTGTATTGGACATTAACAGCAATATGTCAAGTGACAAATTAGTCAGAAATTTTGAAAAATTTTGCAAATGTTGGACTTATTGGGCGGCGAGATCCTCACAAATCTGGATTTTACTATATTCTACTAGTAATTTTTAAAATTTATTTAAGATAAGTTCAAATACATACCTGTTTAGAGCCTGCATACTAATGACTTGGAAGCAGTGCAAGTCAGATTTTATTTATTGCAACCTTTTTAGTAATTTTTTAGTTGGATTGCTGCAGTATCCATTATAAATAAAAATAACGGCTTGATTCAAATGTTTCTCAAACTAACCCAAACTTAAATCTATATATATAAAACAAAGTCGTGTTAGTTACACCACTTATAACTCAAGAACGGCTGAACCGATTTTTATGATCTTTGGTTTGTTGGATTTGTCTCCGCTCCGAATAGCAGAATAACTATTAAAATATGGGAAAAATTCTGGGATAAAAATTTATACAAAAAATCGGTTATAAATTAGGCAAATGACAGCTCATGTCACGCACGATTATAGTTTTTTTAGTAATATATGATGTCCACTGTAAATCAGTGACATACTACAGATAATAGGATATAAATTCAACGGAAAATAGTGGGAAAGTAGCATATTCAAATCTAGAAAGATACTGAAATACATAGAAAATACTTGAATCGAAATATAAAAAATTACAGAGAATAAATGACAACTGTCAAATCGATTGGTATCAATCATTCCAGATCATTCGGTCGATCAGTCATCCGTACTTCGTGTTGCTTAAACATCGATAGCAAATCAACTATCGGAACAATCGATAGTTTTATAAAGATCTATCGATAGTCGAAACAATTTTTTCCAAGGCAGGTGATATCATGTCGAAGAAAAGAAACCGGCTTAAAGATAAAAATTTAGATACTTTGTTCATCATTCACAATTATTATTCAACCGATTTTTATGATCTTTGATTTGTTGGATTTATCTCCGCCCAGAATAGCAGAATAACTATTAAAATATCGGAAATCGGAAATATACAGTGTGTCCAGAAACTACACAACCTATGGGAAAATTCTTTATTATAGGTTTCTCAGAAAATGTTATTCTTTATAAAAGTTGATGCTTGAAAAAGAAAGTAATTTTTACAATGCTAAATTAAGGATGTTATACAGGGTCCTTAAAACACACAAACAATAAGTTTAAAAAAAATTTGGTATATCGAAAAACCTTCTACAAAAAAAAAAGTTTCTATTAAGTTGTTGCTGAAAAAAATTAAGAACAAAATTAAGAAAAAGGGGGGTTTTTCGGAATTTTTTCAATAATTCTCATGAATTTTCTCCTCACTTTTGGAAAAAATAGTATTTGACTTTTATTTTTGCCTTAATAGGAACTTACTTCGTTTTGATGGATTTGTCTCCGCCTTAAAACGGAAATCGGATATATTAAAAAAGT
>MU191796.1:21300-33269 GCA_016904865.1 Pissodes strobi
ATCTCAGAAACGAAGCGGGCTATGAAAATTTTGTTTATACCATCGTTCTTTTCACAAAAAAGTAGCACAGTATTGCGAAAACCGCAACTCTCTATCTTTACTCGTAAGTGAGATACCACGTAATATCATCGAAAATGGGACACCCTGTACAGAGAAGATGCCGAAAAAGAGCGTAATAACAGGTCTGCCATAATATTCAGCAGATTTGCAAAAGGTTGTTATGCTTCCCAGGTTAGACCAATATAAAATCGCCTTATTTACAAGACGAGTCATGCTTTTAATGAATCATTTTCCCAGTTGGAATACAAGGTGGGAGAAAACCTATAGCAACTGGGTATTGCTGGCTAGAAAAAGGGAGATATTATTAGCACATTTCACTCCTTTCTTTTCTAGAAAATCGGGACAATAAATGTATTACTTTGGGGCTAGATAACTATTCGGCTCAAAATAAAAACTAAATGTGTTTTTTCCTTCTTTGAATATATAATAAATAACTTTGATATACAAACAGAGGAAATATGAGTAAAGTATTTTGAGCCAGGTCACATCTACGTGGGTGCAGACAGTTCCCACCATCATCAGGTGGTTGAAGATTTCCACGATGCGGTACAGCCTGCAAATTCCGGAAATTTTACGATTTTGGAAATGCAAATCGGGCATTTGTACCATTGGGTAGATCACGGTTCCCAGGCCAAATTACGGAAAACGAAGCCTCGTCCATACTTGGTCGATATAACAATGATTTGGAAAAAATCATTAAAATATTTCAATAATTATGATTCAGCAAACCCAGCAAATTAATTATTTTAAAAGCCAAGCCTGAAAGGGATGGCATATAAAAATAATTCCCTCACACCAAAGCCAGAGGCGACAATACAGATAAACAAGAGGGCATAATATAGTTATTTATGTACCAAAGGTAGTAAGTAGATGTTTTTGCTCTGGGGGCGACAATGTTACAAACCCGAGGGCATCTGGCTAGAGGGTTTATAAGTCACCCGAGGGCGTACACATCTCTTAATACCCGTGGTGGATACAAACTTTTATCTCATACTAGTTCGTTATTGCATTCACGATATGTAAATATGTAAAAAAATACGAATTAACTTTAATTATTTCAATCCATAGTGTACTTTATCCCTGCACGGGCCATAAAGTAGTCCATTATGTAAATGGTATCTGAAGTATAAAAACACAATAATGCACTGGTATGACATAAAATAAATTATGTCCCTTTTTGAGAGGAGAAAAAAGACAGTTTTGGTCTAACATTCACATTGATGACACAGTCAGTGATTTAAATCTTTATTTTGAATAGTTTTTAAATATATAGATAAACTACTTTTATCATTTTATATTGAAATGATTGCAATATTGTTTAAAATCAAATATAAAAATTATGTATTTTGTAGCTATTTTTTATAGTTAAATGGTCAATTTTTGTAGTTTTAATTTATTTATCTTAAATATTGTAGAACAATTTTTATATTTTCTATAATAAAAAAATATATATATACGTAACCATAATAATGATTATACCCTCATCTAAATACACCTTGTTGCATTCAAAAGGGAATAAAATTAACCCAAACTAACCTCGGATATGACTGCATTTAATGGTTGTTTGTTATTATTTAATCATCCCTTCCATTTTAAATTAATGTTGATCGTTAGTATGGATACCAAACAAACAAATTATGAAATAAAATAATATATATTATCACAATACGGTTTCACAAAAAAAGTAGATAAATTATGTTTTATTCTCCATTTATCACAATGGCGGCACATCAAAGACTGCTAGTCAGAAATATAGTAAAATGGAAGAAATGCATGCCTTACTGCATGATTTCTTAGTAATGACTAGGCCAGGGTAATTTTATTGTACTGCTAGGCTGAAACGCATTTAGATGAATTATTTTTTACAAAAATCGCTATATAGTACAAAAACTGCACAAAGTATCAAAAAATACTTATATATATTTTAATATTCCATTAAAAAAAGCATAATACATTTAAAAGATGTAATATACAGGTAGCAAACAATGAACATCCAGTTAAACCCATTTTTCTCAAAACTACGTTTTTTGAGTTACTGTGTTTTTCACTAGGACGGCAGCATGTGAGAGACATTTATTTTATCGTTAATGGTGGAATTTGGAATTTCAAAGTGCTCAGATGTCTGTTCAATGCTCCTAACTTGCATAACTGCCGGTTTGAATCGTAACGGGTTATAATTTTGATAATATCAGCGAATAACAACTACGATAAGAAGATTCACTCTACGCGGCGGCACGTCAACGGTATGTCTCCTTCCCCGCGCGAAAACTAGCATGATACTGGCATGTGACCTTTGGACCCGGCGCACACTGGTCGAATTTCTAGGAAAGCTGGCCATAATAAGGTTTATCAGAAATAATAATAATTGTTGAATTTTTTGCTCGTCATCTATATTTATATATAGGGAGTATCAATTATCACTGACGATAAAAATCATGTATAAAGATGATTTGTATGCTCTTAAATCATTCTAAAAAATGATTTTGAAAATTAAGGGCTCCTTCGTGGTAAAAAAGGGTTTTAAATTTTTAATTCGATGATCCAAATTTTGATTTTGCAACGGTTAATTTAGGAGTCTTACGAGCAAAATGAATGTTAAGCGGACGACAGAAACGCGTTGATGAGGGCCTGCAATTTTGCCATACATGTATTTCAGAGTTATCGCTATTTTTAAAAATTAATCTAATAGGGACGAAACTAGTAAAAAATATAGAAGCATCAGTGCAACTGTTGTTCAAAAACACTTGATTATATACTATCCCAAGGTAATATCAAAGTCCTATTTACAAATTAAAACTAAATTATAATTTTTTTTTCTGCTGATTCAGCCAAATTATTTATTACCTCTTTTTATAATAACATCAGTCTTGCATCAGCAATAATGATTCTACCTAAATTTCAGCTTCAGTTTCACTTACTACAATATTGTCAAAGAGGATTTTGGGCGCTTCCCTGGTGCGTACTACTGAGTGGGATTACTGGCGGCGTTCCTCCTTGAGCTGGGGGTTGTATATCAGATGGAATAACGACTCGCTTAATTCGAAACAAACTGTACGTATATTGGTCTTCAGATACAGGAAGGAATGCACTTAGAATGACGACTATGTTTGAATACAATTTACTAGAATAGCGTAGAACGCATGACCATTCGATGAGGACTGACTGGACTCGACCTATTCGGCTCCCTTGAGTTTACTTTTAGTTTAAATTGTTATGAGCGTTATAATTCATTTTAGTTATATTGGTATGCTTTAATTAGGTTTCACTTTTATCTATGGTTCACTTTACTTTTTACTTTAAGCTTTACGTTACTTTTACACTTTACTTTTACACTGACATCACTATAGAGGAGGTTCGATCTTGGTTCCCAGAGAAGCGTTTGGCCTTAATTAAAAGGGAACTACTTAACCAGAAAGTCAAGATCGGGAGGTTGACCTTGGTACCAGAAAAGCGTTTGGCCTTAATTAAAAGGGAACTACTTAACCAGATAGTCAAGGTCGGGAGGTTTGATCCTGGTCACCAGAAAAGCGTTTGGCCTTAATTAAAAGGGAACTACTTAACCAGATCATCAGGATCGGGAGGGTTTGAGCTTACAGGAGGAGCGTTTTGCCTTAATTAAAAGGGAACTACTCAACCAGATAAGTTGTCGTCTACTTGATTTGCCCGTTCTTTTATACTAAATTTTGTTGATATTTGACTGATTGTTTTTAAAACATGTTTAGATAATACTCATAATATTTGATCCTTCAATGTCAAGTATCAAGTTCAAACATTAGACTGAGTGTTCTTTTGTTATTACGCTTTCTAGTTTACAATATTATGGGATTAGGGGTGGGCGACAATAATCGATTATTCGATTCACTTTTAAGATATTACCGATTAATCGACTTATCGATTAATATTTCAGAAAATATCGATAATCGATTATTTCGATTAATCGATTATTCAGTTATTTGCTAAAATATTAAGCGTTTGATCGAGTATCCAATTTCTTGCCCACCCGTACCCATAAATTTACAACAGATATAGCTTTTAAAATTCCAATTTAATAATGCGTTGCGTTAAGGGTAATTTAAATGACATTTGAAAATACTTTCAGTACAACATATGAAGCAAAAAAAAAACAGTGAAACGTAAATGCTCAAACAAGACAGCAGCAGGGAAAACTGCTCACGTTACAAACTTAGCCAATAAGTGATCATTTCGACGCGTCATTTTCTGATAATCTGGCTTCAGTTGTTGCACAATTAGGTATAACACAACACATAACCTCAACGGAGTGTTCGCACGTTAGCAGTATAGTATCAGTCTTTATCTTTTTATTATGTATTTGGGCAAAACTATATGATAAAAAGGATCACTCTCCGCGGCGGCATGTCAACAGTGTGTCTCTTTCCCCGCGCGAACACTAGCAGAATATCGGCAGGCCATGATACAAATAAAACAATCAGGCGACCTTTGACTCGGCGGCCATAGACAGCTCATCCTTTTCTTTTGTCAGATTAATTTTCACGCCTAAATTCTATAGTTGAGTCAATATTCGATATAAGATAATATCGCTATTTTTTAGTTGTTTTGTATTACAAAATAGGAATGAAATATACAGTAAAAATATTGTGCGAAACCTTTAACCAATTTTAAAATCACCCAAAACGCCAAAATTTAATTGAATATTAAAAGATGGGGCAAATTCGAGCAACATTTTCTTCTTGATGTCTTTTGTCAGAATATTAGTATTCGGAAATATGGTGAAATCATTAACACAAAATCAAAATCTTTTCATTATTAGTTATTACATACCTTGAGTATTGTTATCAATAATAACTAATTAAAAACGTTAACAGATTTTTGAAACAGCCAGTTGAATACAAACTTTATCAAAATATTTATTTGGTGATAATAATAAAAAAAAACCATAACGTAAGTTTGACAGGGCGCTGCAAACAATTCAGAAGATATCAATTGTGTTTTTACAAAGCCAAATAGAGTATTAGAGTGCTATAAATAATTTCGTCATAAATTTGATTAGATATAACGCAAGCGAAAATATAGTTTATGGCCAGCTTTTATTTAAATTCAACCTGTGTGCGGCGAAGTTCGCCGAACGTTACCAGGCAACGAAGACGATTCCTTTGTAGCGCTCTCTTGCCAATAAGTGGGCCTTCTTGTCATAGTTAATATTCGCTGATAATATCTTGAACCAAGGGTCCTTTTATTCAACCACACTATAGTCCACTTAAGTGAATAGCAATACTTACCGATGTCGATAATCAGCTTCCATTGCACTTTTAACGATGCTAAAGGGTAAGTCTTCCCGCATGTAGAATTGGATTTTATGATTCAGGTAGCGGTTTTTAGGTGAAAACGTACGAAAATCACGATTCTCAAAGTCTCCGAAAGTGCCCGAAGACACTCATTTTCGGTACTTAGTATAAAAGTAGTATAAAAAAAAACTCATAAACAAATAGACAAGTAGGATAGTTATTGTCTCGTTTTTTATGTTACATTCGATACGAAAATATTGAACTGAAAACCGATGATAAATCTATATCTAGTGAATTCTTCTATCTGATACTCAGTCAGATTTATATAACTATAATTTGGGTTAGATTAGGTTACCACATTATTTAATTAGAGATTATCATTAATACATCTTGAATTGTATTTACAGGGGTGGGATGCAGAAGAGCAGAACAATATAACGTTCTAGTTCTCTAGCTAGTTTTAAAATCCATTACAAAGTTAGTTACACAAACTTTAATTGTTAGTTATTCTAAGTAGAAATGCAAGTAATATATTATTCCATTAAACCATTTAAATGTAAATTTACTTTACACCTGTTCCTAGGATGATGAAAACTTGTTCAATTTAAGTTCATAGGACTGAATGAGATTTATTTAATTTAGGATTTGAACTGAACTTATTAAGCGGGAAACCTCGAAGCGAAGTACGGATTATGATCACTATGCATTTATCCCAACTGGGTGTAACTAGGTCAGTTAAACTAACGTATAACTGAGTACATACCGGCTAACATTTTTTTTTTCTGAATTTATATCTTGAGGTAATTTGTACATGGAATTCCTCCTTTACATCTTGTCTTTTGCTTCCGCCTTTAGTTAATTTTATTGGTTATATAATATGTATCGGGGTTTTTATTCTCTCTTTGAAGAAGTACCGCACTGATCAGATAAGAGTACTGAAATAATTTCCTAGCACAGTAAGGATGCCTCAAGAGAATTGTAAGAACACATGATGGTAAGTCCGGAGAAATAGGACTTATTCAGGAAAGAAGTACGGAGTCTGGGAGAATATACACTACGAACGGTAACTGTGGCATCCACGGATCTAAGCCTAGTACAACTTACCCAATTGATGCAGGGGACGAAACAGCAGCTTTATTGGAATACACGGTAATTAATAATAAGTTTGTCTTCCAAACATATGTTCACGCTGTCCTAATGAGAACGCAAAGTGACGAAATTAACATATGTCAAGGAAAAACAAATACAGATTTGCTTCAATAATAAGAAAGCAATAGAAATGATATGCACACCTCAGTAATGGCCTCGGAATACGCGAACGCTCTGGGGGAGATCGCGAAGAATAAAGTCGGGTTGGTTCGGGTCTCTAGAGACAGTGGCATTCCGGGCAATAACAGATCGGATGAAAGTGCCAAGCTAGGAAGGCCATTGATGGACTAGAATCAATTATGGACTTCACTAGAACGCAGGTCAACAAGACCGACGACTGAGCTAAATGAGAACTCAGAGGGAAATGGTTACGACCAACGATATAGACAGGTCAGAATGGTGCTGAGAAGGCGAAAATCCTTCAAAGCAACATGGCGGCTATCCTTCAAAGATATAGGGGAAGAATGGCTGCCCTTGCGGCCACTGAATTCATATGGTTGCCTAATTCCTTTATAGGGTGTCACGTTCTTTCTTTTCTTTTAATATTTATTTAGCAACCTTCACGTCAGATTAGAAGAAGCTGATAGTGAACATAGTTAAAGTCTATTTAGAGATATACCGTTGGCCGCAATTTGCATTTTAAGACATTTTACAATACCTTTTAAACTTTTTCTACCTGATGGTCAATAATTTGGGAGTATGAAATAAGGGTGTTAGGGCCGGAATAATACATATTTCGCTACTTATTATGTGCATTTTATTCGGAAAGTATTTATATTATATATTACAAAATTTTTATTCTAGACCTAGTTCGCTGTCACTATCCTCACATACATTTATAATTAGAGGTTCTATTATATCAAGTGTATAAGTAATATATGTATTCTCAATTTTAATTTTTCCAATTCTCCCTTGGTTTTTCAGAAATAATGTTTTTCAATAATTCGATAACATTTGCACTAAGTGTTGGTGTAGTATTTAGAGCATTTGTTCGTGTTTTTATTTGGTGCCACATGTGGTCTATACGATTAAAGAAACAATAATTATTGGTTGAGCATCATATGACAAATGATTTCTACGAAAAACACTTCCGGGCGTGGAAGGTAATCACGGGCGCCACATTATGGGTTCAACTTTTAGGATTAATACTTAATGTCAATACCAACCTGTTAAAATATGATTATGCATTACTTCCAGGTAAAAATTTGAAGGTCGACGCTGCATATCAACTTCCCAAATTATTGACCATCAGGTAGAAAAATTTAAAAGGTATTGTAATATGTCTTAAAATGCAAATTGCGGTCAACCGTATATCTCTGAATAGACATTTTTTTAGTCAAAAATTAAAAATTGAAATTGAGAAAAATTGCAATAACCCATGCATAGGGTAGAACGACTTGTCGTCCGGGCGTGCAAATTTGGCCTTAGCTCGTATATCGGAAACTAAGGGGATATTTATTTGAGGCGCCACAAACTTGTAGACGGCTCAATTCGAAAACTTCCCAAGTTTAGATTAGGCTTCGCAATAAATATTAAATATGAATAACGAATAAATGGTGGACGAGAAGAATAATAAAAAAATATAAAAAATAAAACAGGAGTTAAATCAATTTAAAATAAAAATAAGTCAATAAATCAAAACGATTTAATTATTGAGCCCAAATAATACAAATCAAATATACTCACTACTTACTTCCCTTTTGGAACACTAATGCTACAAGATAGTTAAGTGAAACAGGTAGATAGGTAAACAGAAAATTGGGTTATTACAATAACGATGGCAAAATGGTCTTTGATAAAAAAAAACTTATGACTTTTAGTCAACTAAATAAATACAAGCTTGTGGTACTTTCGGTACTCTAGGTCGTCTATGCCTGACAACAGTGCCTATATAAAATGAAGTGGTTTATTTCACCTCGTTACACGAAAAAAAAAAAACAAATGATTTTTCAAAGCAAATATTCTAAACCATTTACCTCGCTTGAAGTGATACTCGAAAAGTTTAAGTATACCTAAGTCCATCGCTGGCACAGCGCAAAAGAAAGCTAATAATCAAAAATAACGTTATAAAAAATATAAATATATAACATACGCCTCCTCCAAATAATTCTTGTCCCGTTTACAAAAAGAAGGAACACAGTTAACTTTTCCACCGACGAAAAATATTTACGCGTCACACTGAACCGTAAACTTACCTGGAACACACATCTAGAGAACACCATCTCTAAAGCCACAGTGGCAGTCTGGCCATGCCGCAAACTAGTTGGCAAGATAAAACCAAAAATGGTAATTTGGGTCTACCAAACAATAATAAATCCCACGGTCACCTGTGCCTCGGTATGGTGGCCAAAAACCGAGCTGTTTACCGCTCGGGCCAAGCTTAATAAAGTGCAAAGGCTGATATGCCTGGGAATAACAGGGACAATGTCATCGTGCCCTATCGCAGACTTAAGCCTAGTTCTCAGAGCTTCGACTGTCACCAGCTACACTCTCTCTGGCCAATAGCAGACAAGGAACGTCAGAACCCCTAACCCCCTCCACAGTGTCTCCAGTTTGTTGTCGCTGTAGTTGGTTTGAATCAACTTCACCTAATTTTCATTGGGGATATTCTGTAAAATGACAGATGGTTGACCTTATCGTCACGTGACAGCTGTCGCTCGACATTGAAAAGGCAACGAGTGGGGAATGTCGCGGAGGACAGTCGAAGCACTGAAAACTAGGCTTTAGAGGTAATGCTGAACGTGCCTCCTCTTCATCTCAGTGTAAAAAAGGAGGCAAATTTAAGGTTGGAGATTTGAGTGGTCACCTGCCCATTTTTGAAGAAATAAAACCGGAAAATACCAGCAAACCAAGTGACTAAATGACGGTCTATTTGGACCTAGATATCCCATTCGCAGTGGTTATTGATGGCCGCCAATCATGGGAGTGTAAAAAACTACCTCAGGCCAGCAACGCATCGCTGTGGTGCACAGATGGTTCAAAACTAGCGAAAGGAGCAGGGTTTTGGCATTTCAGGTCCAAACTGTAAGCTTTCCAAACTACTAGGCAAACATATGACCATCTTCCAAGCGGAAGTGCTTGCCATAAATATATGTGCAGAAGAGTGCCTCACACAAGGACTTCACAGAAGGCACATTTACATATTCTCAGACAGCCAGGCAACTCTAAAAGCTTTCAAGTGCGTGTCAAAGCTAGTCTGGGAATATAAGCAAACCCTAAAATAATTAGCAACGCGCAACCAGGTAACTTTAATATGGGTTCCTGGCCAGAGAGGCATAGAGGGCAACGAAAAAGCAGACTGCCTTGCGAAAGAAGGAGCTGCAACATCATATTATGGTCCAGAGTCCTACTGTCGTTTTATGAAGAACCACATCACCAAAGAACTAAACCAATAGAAAAAGGCCAACTGTCGTCCTACTGGAGAAACACTCCAAGACTAAGACAGGCGAAAATAGCAAAACAGCCCTTAGACATGAACAGAGTAGCTACTAGAACTTTCGCCGGACTGCTCACTGGACACTGCCCAATAAAATACTGCTTAAAGGCAAAGCAGAAGACGATCAATGCAGATTTGGCAATAATGCAACTGAAACCGCAGAAGATTTATTCTGCCAATGTCCAACCCAGCCCTGAAAAACGCTCAAGTACCTTGAAGGAGTACAGCTTTCACCTGAAGAGGTGAGTCAACTATCTCCTAGGAAACTAGCTTCGTTTGGAAGAATCCTACGTCTCCTGGACACAAATTAAGTTGTAGAGTCATGCATAAAATGTCTGTAAAAGTAGCAATGCTAAGCGACTGAAACTAGCCGAAGCGACTCCCTAGGGATCAAGAATCTTGCATTATCATTAAAACAAGGCAAACTAATGGTCAGAAACACTGGCCTGTAAAAGCAAATATAAATAAAATCATCAGAAGAAAAAACTAATCTACCTGTGAAGGGTTTGTAAACTGCTTAACGCTGAAAGGTGATGAAAATAGTAAAAAGTATCAAAACCAAATTACGGACCATTTATGTGTTATGAAACTTTGATAAAATGGCAAACTTTCAAAGAAATTTAAACTACTGAATGAACAAAGACAGTGTTCGATCCCAAATCTGGAGAGAGTTTCAGGCACCAACCAAACAGACCAAGCAAAGTAGGGAAAACTACGCTTGAGATTTAACAACAGGTCGGGCGGAAAATCCCACAAGAGTTAAATCTACTGAATACTTCTACTACGACACCAAGACTGCTACTCAATTGGCTGACTGGTGAAGAGTGGCACACGCTAAACTTCCCGAAATCAACGTAAAAGGCAAAGGAACTTCCTCTAAAATCCGCACTTCAAGAATTACGACTCTTCAGTCGAAAGGCGACTCGCATATCATATGTCAACTCAATAAATATTCCAGTTGATATACTTTTGACACACCGAAGCCTATTTTAATTAATTACACGAGTTAGCCGCAAGGAAATACTACTTATTTGACCCGACATTTATTAATGGAAACGGGTCAGAATAAATATCAATTCTCGCGCTGTCATGGAATGGCGACGCGACATTCCCAAAATTAGTATGCATTACTATCAGGAGCCTTTTAAGTTCCTTACGGAGACGACTATATGAAAATCGGTCTCTCCTATTAGTCGATCCGCATGGCCCTCCGCTCGCTTCGCTCGCTACGGGGGCTCAAAATGGAACTAACCAAATGCTAACCCAAACTTACCCAAGACATACCAAAAATCAAGAAAAAAACTGTTTAGGAACATAATCTTAAAAAAAATAATAAAAAAGAGCAACGGGGTTTGAACCCGGGTCGTCCAGGTGAGACCCAACCATCTAAACCTCTCGACCACGAGAGCTCTTGCGACAGATTGATTGTATCACGAAGACATATTGAAATACGAGATGGATCGACCAATAGGAGAAGCCGATTTTCGCATAGTCGTCCACACCTATGAGGGATCTTAAAATGCCTATCAGGATCCACCAATTCGAACCAAAATGTGATCTGCGTGAAAGAAAAATCCAAAACAATATCGATCTTGAATTTTACAGAGTATGTCCTCTACGGTGTCGCAGAGGTCGCCACAAATAGATACAACTCTACTTGGATAGATACTAACGAGACTTATATTGTACACATTAGGGCAAACGCAAATTTCGAATTCTTTCATAGTACCGCAACTTGCAGGCCTCTGATTCTTGACATTTCGATGAATGAATAAAAGACCTCGAAAACTTTAACCGCGGGTTAAATTCGAAGTTGCTGTCATTCGATAGGTTATGAAAACCTAAGATAGGAATGTGCAAACCATTTTCTTTGATCTCGGCAGTTTAGACTTTAGAGCGTGTCAAAATGCCCGACTTTCAACTGTCAATATTTCCTAGGCAGCTAAAGACAGGTATAGGATATTACACACGAAATGTGTTTAGATTTCTCTAAAGAGTTCAAAAATGTAGTAATATGCAGGCGGCTCCATTTAAAAAACCGTTCATCCATGGTGCAAGTT
>JAEQML010056818.1:0-33268 GCA_016904865.1 Pissodes strobi
CTGCAAACAAAGGCGTGGGTTTTATCTTCGGCGGCGGCGTATGTGTGTCCCCATCCAGAAGTCTTCTGTACATTCGCCAGTCGTTCATTTCGTCGAAATATATTATTGTATTATATCTCGTATATTTTATTGTAAACTTTCCTTTTACTGTGAGCCTTAGAGCAGTGACGAAGTCTTTATGCGGGATGTTTAGCAATTCCACCGTTTTTATTGGTGGTGGTTTATTTTTTCCGTTTGACGGTTTCGGTTTAATGATGGTTTCCGCCGTTTTCCTCCTAATTTGATTTCGGACAGCTTGTTCCGTGCGTTCGTCACCACTGGACGAATCCGAGTTCATATTGTGTTCATCTACGCGACGGGGTTGTATGGGGTTAAATTTGTTTTTAATGGGTAGCTCATAAGCCCTTTTCTTGAAGCCTGTGATTTTTGCCGTCCTTGTGGGTGTCAAGAATCCATCAACTTGCTTGGAGCCGTCACCTGCTGTTGGTGGTGGCATACTTCTTTGGTCTTCGTCACTAGTGTTGACCTTTCTGGAGGGGCTGGTTTTCTTCGTTTTCACTACTAGTGATTAATTGTCTTTTTTGGGAGGGTTTACGTGGGGCTTTTTAGTCGGGGGTTCATCCAGCGCTACGAAATTTACTCCGTACACGACCAGCAAGTGTATATGACTGGCTTTATGGATTGTATGTCTCTTTCTACAGTTAATTTTACGAGATGATTCCGACATATATTGCACTTTTTCGCATATAGAACCGATTTATATAGATCGGTTCTCGATTTCGCGAGACTGAAACGGTTTTTCTTATCCGCGATAATATTCTTCCCGCAACTCGTTGAACCGATATTGTTTAGATTGAAAAGATTTCACTGACTCATTGTCCAGCGTATCATTACCCGGCACTGATGTATCCATTGGGCAGGTGTGCGAGGGCGAGGAGGTCCTCGACACTATATACACTAAACTAACACGTACAAAAGCTTCCAAACCAACTAGAAAATCACCTAAATTAAATACTTAGTATTAATTATTTACAAACAAACTTTGAGAGCACCGTAAGATATTGACACTGACGAGAGCTGGTATTTTCAACGTGCTATGACCGTTACCTATACCTACATTTTAGCTTGTTCATAGAATAAAAACTAACACATTCGCATTTATAATATTAGTTAGGATTCTTTAATAATACTTACTGGCAGGTTCGGAGTGGATTAATTCACTGCACAAATTCGACACGAAAATCCAATGCCACCATATGGACACAGCTTATTTACCTAGTAATCTTGGGCCGACATCATTTGATTTTGGAAAGTCAATAACCAACTTTTCCAAATTTAAGAAGAGGGCTTTGACTCAATATTGTTTTAAACGTCTGGGCATCTGAATAATACTTTTGACAGCTCGTTTAATTTAAAATAATAATATGCATTTTTATCGTCTAAAATCTGTTTAAAAACGATTTTAAATGGCAAAATTGTATAAAAATCCGAAAATTCCGACTTTTTTAGGATGATAGCCGTGGATTTTGAAGCGAAAATTCATTTTTAATCCATGAAAAATAAGCTTTGCTATAGATCCAAATACACTGCGAAGATAATATAATAAAAATAATACTTTTGACGGTTCGTTTAATTTAAAATATGCTTTTTTATCGTCTAAAATCCGTTTAAACGATTTTAAATGGCAAAATTGCATATAATACCGCCCTAGCGGTTTACACATTTCCGTCCCCACACTTCCGCCCTGCCCACACATTTCCGTTCTATTTGTCGAGATTTACCCTCATACCGCCGCGTAAGTAAACATCTTAATCAATATAATTTATGTAGGTGCGGAGTCTCAGATTCCTTCCACATGAACCGCCACTGTCTAATACTTTTACTATTGATATTAATTATATCTCAAAATAGAAAATTAGCCAAAATGGCGCAAATATCTTCACAGTTTTATCACATGTTCGCTATCCAAGCCCCAGGCAAGATAAGTTTCGAATTATGCCCGCTCTTAAGTGGGGAGGGGATGGGGTCAAGATAAAACAAGCAAGCTGGCGTTTTACGTATAAATATTTTAATTTCATAATCATCCCTTACAATGATAAGTATTTGGATCTTAATGTAGAAATTACAATATTAATAATGGTAAATCGCGCAACATCAATGACTTGTATCGAGGTAAAGAGCGAAAAGCTATTGCTCCGTCCCATAACAGTAAGCCCTAACATGTTTCCGCTGTACCATTGTACTAGATTCGCTACTCAATGAACATATGCTTATAAATCAATATCTACCTCCAGCTTCTAACATTTATTTAGACTTAATGAGGTACTAGCACCGACCTATGGAGGTCGGTGGGTACTAGTTACAAATTAATATCTACAATTAATTTCCAACAATTTATGTTTAAAAATTATGCAATACCTATATATATTATTAATATCTATACAGTATACAAAGTTTCATTCTTCTTCATAATGAATATTGTACAAGATGATTCAGTTTCAATTGTTTTTTACTATAACATTCCCGAATATTATAGCAGAAGAACAACATAACATTATAATCTCATCATCAAAAGAACCACATAAAATTATAAAATCATCATTAATAAAGAGAACTACAAAATGAATGACAATATATCTATCTAGCAATTAAAATAAAAAAAAAGATTTATTATGCAGGATGTGATTATACAAAATACACAAAAAGACTACACACAACAGTGGTGCCAAAGCTTAGCCCTAACTTATAATTACAATTTAAACATATTATTCCATACAGTAAAAAAAAAACGTATTCTCTAGATACCTACAACAGAACAGTACTAAAATTAATATTTTTGTAAACGTCTTAGAACCTTTTCTTTTAAATTATTTCTGAATGCTCAACTTAGTATTCGCATTAGAGAGAAAAGAGATAACGTTTTAAATGAATGTAGCCGAGAAAGACAAGCACGCTCTTATAACTGAGCCTAACATGACACCAAAGTATACTGATTCAAAATATCGTGTAATTTAATATTTAGATCCGCCTGACCTTGTAACAGCATAAAACAAGGTACATCGCAAAAAATTGTTTGAAATTACCTATTTAATTGTATACGTTAATACGTCGAAAACGGTTTAATTTAGAATTGTAGACATACATTATTTTAACAAGAGTAAAAAAATTCAATATTTAACATGCTGCGAGTTCAGTTTAAAAAATTGTTGGGGATCTACCTGTCACTTTTAGAACACCTGGTAGGGGAGACCGGGATTGGTTGTTGTAATTTTGGAGCATGTTTTAATAATTTTGAATAGCTTATGCGAAGACGCGTAATATTGTTCGTTCCTGGTATATTAGCTTTAGAAAAAAGTAATCCAAATATAAATAGTTTAATAATGTTATACTTTTTTATATTGTATGGTAGTCCAATTTAGATTAGTTAAATTATAGACGGCCAGAGAAGGGACACGGCGCGGCGTAAGTTGTTATTTTAGATTTTAGCGCGTAAATTAGATGGCAGCATTGGCAGCACCTCGCCACTCGCGGCAGGCATATATTTTATTCTTAAGGATCCTAACGAGTCCAGTCGACAGTACTACAGCTTGACGACTCCTTGACATCATAAACACATTTCTGACAAATAGATGTCATTACGGTCCCGAGAGTGAGAGTTGCTTTTAGTAACAACAGTCTGGGTGCACCGATTGCGCAAATTCGCGCATGTGTATCATTATGATTCCTATCCTATCCTATGAAATGTTGACTATTATTTCACTTCACGCATTGCCCTCCGCTCGCTTCCTTCGCTACGGGGCGCAACCAACAAGACTAACCCAAGACACGATACACCTAAACACGGTATGTCAGCTTTCAGAAAATGACAGTTCGTGTGGAATTTATATGTAAAATACAGGGAAAATCTGCAACACACTTGATGTCACGCTGTAATTTTTCGAACGGCTGACATGCCGTGTTTAGGTGTATCGTGACCCAAGACATGCCCAACACTAAGAAAAAAAAAACTTTTGACAAACATAACTTTAAAAAAGTTTCATCGCTGACAGGAATCGAACCCGGCCCGCCGCCAGAGTTATGTGCGCCGCCGCATCGCAAACACATCTAACCACTGGACCACCAGGCTCACTGCAAGCAGTTTGCCGAAAATTAAACGCCGTTTGTTGCCAAATGTGTGTCAGAACCTGAGCATGCGCCAATTTTTGCAATCGATGTACATTTCCGCTTCTCTCTCAGTGGGCCTCGTGGCGCAGTGGTTAGGTGTTGCGTTTCTGATACACCAGCCCGGGTTCGATTCTAGTGGAAAGACATGCTTTTTTTAAGTTATGTTTGTGAAACTTTTTTTTCTTGATTTTGGGCAAGCCTTAGACTAGTTTCGTTTGGATGCGTCCCGGAGCGAGCGAAGCGAGCGGAGGGCATACATGAAGAGAAAAAAATACAAATGTAAACGTAAACGAGCTCACAACTCGTTAAGCAGTAGGACTTGTTAGGATCTTTAAGAATAAAATAGGTATATGCTCGCGGCAGTAACGCTCTGCCGCTCGCGTGATTGCTAACGCCAAATCCTAGGTGAGCGATTTACAGTCGACGCGGACGCGAAGCGCTGGCGATGCCGTACGAAAAGTTAATATAGTCGCACGGCATCGCCACTGATTCGCGTTCGCGTTCGCTGCAAATCGCTCACGTAGGACCGGGCATTATCCCAATACACTTGTAAATGGACGCAAATAAGAAGCATATGATTGGCCAGAGAGTTTTAGTTTAGGTAAAACTAAATTGTTATATCTCGTCGTCAACGACATTCTATTGATTGTTTCGTTTTATTTGCTTGGTTATATCTTCATACCTAATGAAGTTTAGGTTAGTTTGGGTTGCCCATGATAAACAGATGTAACTATTCAAAATCATTCATTGCTTTCAAAAATAACAGCATCAAAAGGCATTAAACAAGTGGAGCGGAGAACACTTTATTTTGGATAGACCAGGCAATCCGTCTGGATTCTGGATGGATAACAAAAGTGTAATTTTTGGTATATATCAAACACTACAAAATATTTTAGATTTTCTTAAGTAATACCAATTTTGCTCCTACTAAACATCATGACTTACACTTGTCAATCGCTGTTTTGGACTACTACAAGGAGAACGGTACTCTGCTCTTGACTTTGCCACCACACTGTTCCCACCGATTGCAACCATTACAGCATTTGATAGAACCGTATTTGGATCAATTAAGAAGTTTGTATGTAAGCAGAACAGATTGTTTGTTGAGTGAAATCGCATCCCGGAATAGATACGACTATCTTACCCTTAGCTACTACCTACAGGCCAGAATCAGAATCAACAGAATATATAAAGATAAATCATTTAAACTGGGAAGATCATTCTGAGTTACCAACACCGTCATATTTTCTAATAAATATGGCAAATTCATCACTAATAAATAATTTGGCGTCAATACTCCTTAGTCAGCCATCTACCTCAAAAGAAGTTTCTGCCAGTCCACATCCGCCCATAACCCAAAAGGAGGCCAGAAAGACAAAATAGAAAATACACAGCGCAATCTTAGCTGCTACACCAGAGAAGAATGCATTGTTAGAGAGCATGAGGATCTAAAAGAGAAAAAGTCGACGAGAAAAAAAAAACGAAAGTGACAAGAAATAGATGCGAAGAAATTGACGATGAAGATGAAAATTGATTTTGCCTTCTATGGTGTCCCACAGTAAATCAAAATCCAAAGAACGGTGGGTTTAATGTAATCAGTGCAAGGAATGGGCATATAACCAATATGCTGATGGATTGCCCTTTTTTACAGGCATCCACTGTGACTCTGATTAGTTCTTTTACATTACTTTTGGTTAAATTTATTAGAAATTAAATTTTGTTTCTGTTTGTACAAACCACTGCTGTCCTTATCTTTGATGTGCTTTCTTAAGAAAACAATAAATGTAGCTTCATATATAAAATTAATTTTTTGCGTTTAATTTATTCAAGTTTTGGAGTTGTACCAACATGCCCTAGCAAAGTAACAACCTACCCGGTAGTGGTGGCAAAATGACTGGTAAAAAAAAATTTTTTTTTATAAATAGGTAGATATTCTTTAATTCTAAAAATATCTGATTATAGTCTAAACATATATCCCTATTCACAAATAATCGGTGACATTATCATTTAAACAAGATTAGAAAAAATAAAATAGTAATATTTGTAACAACCAACCCTGGTGTCCCCCACATACACAACTTGACCTACAACTAGGTAGATAGATTCAAAAAATATATTTACAAGTCTCCCATATTTTTGAAATTATGGATAAGATTTTGTTTTTTGGTGTATGATCACATATTTTAAGTAATGCAAACGGAATTGACATTCTTAAACACTGCGTTGAATGTTAAAAAATTACATTTAAAACATAATTCTTCATCACTAAGTCGAATAGGAACAGCCTCGTGTACAGGATGTCCGGTTATAAATGTAACTCCCCTTTAACTTTTTTATTTGCCCTCGTATAAAAAAATGTTAAATACAAAAGTTGTATGGCTTTTCATACAGTTTTCTGCGGTGTTACTAGAAAAACAATTAAACATCGAAATTCTACTGTACAGATTAAATTAATGTTGGACACCCCGTATATTCTTCTGTATATAGATAGAGCTCCTTAAGGCGAGTTCAGTAATATAAGGTTTGTTGGGTCTAGCTATAATAGTTACCACGTAAATTGCAAGAATGTCGGGTATCTGATTATTACTGAACCCCTCTCCTAAATTATTTATTTGGTCAGCTAGAAAAAAATTCTTCCTTCAGAAGGTTTTCTGATGTTCAATTGTTTTTCTAGTAACACCGCAGAAAACTATATGAAGATCCTTACAACTTTTGTAGTTAACATTTTTTTATACGAGGGTAAATAAAAAAGTTAAAGGAGGGTTACATTTATAACCGGACACCCTGTACACCTACGAATATCAGCCTACCATGTTCAGCCCTAACTTAATATATTAAAATATTAATTACATTACTGATGAGTTTTCCACGAAAGATATGTATTCCATATTATAGCAACTCCCTGTACAAGTAAAACTTGATAATTCAACGGAACGAAATAAAAATTTAAGAGTTGAATGGCTGGCCACAATTTCCAGTTAGCTATAACCAAGTCAGTGTAATTTGCGGAAAGTTCTTTTTTAATGTGTCCGAGAGAATTGCCGTTTATTAAATTAATATTTGCAACAAACACTACCAAAAAAGTAGGCGCGAAAATTAATTGATCACAAGCTACTTTTTTAAAAGTCGCTGAAGAAGAGATCTCAGTTCCAAACTTACGCGCCAAAGCTCTGTACCATAAACTTAAGGTAGGCCCCTGAAAAAGGAAACGAAAATTAATATGTATTTATATATAATAAGCATAGAAATTGGTAAATCATAGGTATCACTGAAATTTAGATAATACTAATTGCAATTTCATAGTTTTTGGTCTTTTCAGAAGCACAGATTCGTAGATCAGGAATGTAAAAAAAGAAATTACATATCAGTATTAAAACGATAACAAATGATATATATCTTTCATATACCATAAGGCCAATGTCTGGTGTAGGTATGTATAATGTAGTTAGATTTAGAGACATATTATGTTTAATACCTATCAATTTAAATATAAAAGTAAAAAATGCATCAGAAATTTATATGTATGTACATACATATATTTTAATACAACATTAAAACATCTTTAAATTGATTTTAAATTGCTTCATTCCATGTTCCATGTAATAGAACTGATTAATATAAAAACTTTGCCGAAATTTAAAAACCTAATATTTGAAAGCTATTCTTATAATATTTTGTCTGTTTAGGGCGAATTTAATTAAGAATACATCCAGAAAATGGTTAATATACTCGTATATATTATATTAGCGATGCCAGACCCGGATTAAGCTTTTAAGCGGCCCAGGGCTATGTTTTCAAAGGGGTCCTTCTCTTAATAAGTCATCACAAAATGAAATAAATATAAATATTGCATATTTCTATAAATCAAAAGACAAACATAAAAAAAAATTAATATTTACCATCATAAATATTAAAGTATATTAAAAACTAAAAAATCACTTCACAAAAATAAAAGCATTTTAAAACTAAAAACATTATTTTCTTAATTTACTTCTTACAAAATCAAATTGCAATTATTGTTACCAAACGGAGATAAATAAGAGGTGTTCTATCTATATTTTTTATTGATATAATTTTCAAAATGACCGCTCTAATTCGGAATTAGAAATTGGAATAGATGTTAGAATGTTATGAAAATATTATAAATAATTTTGGTGGATCTGGGGCCCCCAAAATCATCGGGGCTGTAGGCTCCATAGCTACTCCGTTATTAATCCAGGCCCGAATGCAACGAAGTTTAAGTTTGGAAAAAAATGTGTCAAACCTGAAAAAACGGTGTGGTTAAGACCGGGGACGACAGAAGCCAAAATTTCAACCAAGCTAGATTAGTATTATGAAATAAGTGAAACTTCTCTAAGCGCGCAGTACCTGGAGAGTAAGCTGCTGAACGCATTATAAAAGTTATAAAATATGTAATACGGTGAACGCGTAACGTTATAAGATCTTTGACACGATGGTAAAGAAAGACGGAGTTACGTGGTAACACGGCGAGATGATTTTTTCTTCCGGCCCATCCACAATTCAAACCGAACATGGAACAACCAACTTTTATCTTCGTCTCTTCCACGTCGTCCGCCTCGAACTCAGGAACAGCTAACTGCAGCCCAAATGATAATCCTGACCACTGCACTAAAAGACCTGTCGGAAGCAATTCATTGGACCGTAGAGACATGGGTTATTCTAAAATAGGATTATCATTTGGGCTGCAATTAGCCGTGTCTTCCAAGAACGGATAAAGACAGCTTGCGAAACAGATTCCGACGCCTAACGAGTCGTGGGCTTGCGCGCGCATTGCATACACACTTCTGACAAATAGATGTCATTACGGTCCAGCGAATGGCTTTCAGCAGGTCTCGTAGTTCAATAGTTAGATTCTGTGCTTGTAATAGGGTTGGCCAGGGTTCTATTCCCGTTGGTAGCGAGACATGTTTTTTTATTTGTTTAAGGTTGTTTGTTTATTTTTTTAAATGTGGGTTGGTTTTGCTTGGATACGCCTCGGAGCGAGCGAAAAAAATACGAATGTTAGCATTAAACAACGCATGTGTTTGTGATGCGCGCGCAAGCTCAGGACTCGTTAGGCGTGGAATGTGTTTTGCAAACTGTTTGTAACCGCTATTGTTTCTCACGAACTCGACCCTATCTTTCAGAGCTGACAAGAATCGATCGGCCGACGTTCAGTGTATAGTATGGTTCACCATTCCTGGCAGCGAATTCGCATAAAATAAATATACTATTTTATTTACGAAAACCTATGCAACATTCAAAGAATATTTTATCATTTGACAAAAAACCTGGGGCAAAATATAGGGAGAGAGAATTATATCTAAAGTGCAAGCCTGTAGGCTATTATCCGTTTCTGTTTTATGAGGATGAAGTTTCACTTGTGGTGTGTCTCGGTTTTTTCGATCCTCGCAACTTAAGTCGGAACTCTTTCGGCGCTAAAACGACCTAAAATTACTCCTTTTTTTCAAAATATACGTGCCCAAAAAATATTGGCCATTCTCCGATTCTAACCAATTTCAATAGGGTTCGGAAGAAACGGTTCAAAAATGTCATCAAAAAAAAAAATGCATTTTATTATTCTGTATCAAATCAGATTGCCAAACACAATTGACCTGCCCACTCGCCTGTCCCCAAGTGTTTCCTAAAAGCTTGTCCAACCTGGAATTTCCATTCCAAACTGTTTTCCAGCAAAAAAAAATATATACGTAGAACATGCATTTCCAACGCAACGACGACTCCAGCCGACTTTGCCAGAATGAGCGTCACATAGCCGAGCGTGACAGCTCAGTCTCACTTACTACCCAGGAAAAAGTGTGCTGAATTCGCCTAAAGACGTTTTCACTACAAAAACGACCTAGATATAACTAAGTAAAACTAACTGAAAGAAAGCATATGTGTAACAAAACAATTTGAAGTGGTAGAAATAACCCACGATTGCTTCTATTCATCTTGTCTAATAATCTTAGAAGTAACCACTGTGATTGAAACTTCAAACCCTTGAACCATTTGTCCGCTAAGTAGATATCTTTATGTCGCTTTACTTTTTATCATAATTCAGATACTATATTGGGGTTTGGAACCTTCGGCAACATGCACTAAAACGGAGTTTTATCCACAATACCATAATCATCTCCTGACGATGCTAACATGGTTAGCGAAACGCGCGTCGAGTGCAATAATTCTGTTTCGGTATTGTGGATAAAACACCATTTTAATAATTTAGATGTTTTTAGACGGTTATTAAATATTTGGACGATATAATTTTATCAAATAAACTTATTTCATTGGAAATTAAACTGTTTTAAAATGTTTAAATAACCTTTTTTAACATGTTAAACATAATTAAGTTACATATTAATAGGCGAAAATATTTCTCTCTCATGCTTCATCTTTAATTTTTGAAAAGTGAAATGTTTAGCTGACATTTGAAAGAATAAATAAATATTTCGAACTGACGTGAAAATAAAGATGTAACTTATTATAATGCTGAATAAAACGTATGTATATGGGATTACCATGCCTATTTATTTAACGCATAAAATTTAACCAATTAAAACGAAGAGCTTCAATTATAAGTGTATGTTCAGAACATAGTTTAAACGCGACATGTGCAAACCGGTAAAAGAGTTCAAATCTGTCACGTACTAGCAGACATTACAAACAACAAACAACACAAACAACAAACATTCAACTCCCAAAGCCTCATGCAGATATTTTATTCTTAACCATCTACATAAATCCTTCCGCCTGACGAGTCCTCGGATTGTGCGCGCATCACAATGTTTACATTTGTAATTTAAGTATTTTTTTTTTCATTTCACGCATGGCCCTCGGCTCACTTCGCTCGCTCCAGGGTGCACCCAAACTAAACTAACCTAAGGCATGCCCAAACCCCAGGAAAAAACGATTTACAAGCATAACCATAAAAAAACATGTCTTGCCACTGGAATCAAACCCGGGTCGCATATATTTTATTCTTCAGGATCATAACGAGTCTTACCGCGTGGAGAGTCCTGGGCATGCCCGGGCATTCTAAACACATTTCTGACAAATAGATGTCTTTATGGTCTAGAGAGTTGCTTTCTGAGGGCCTCGTGGCTCAGTGGATAGATGCTGCGGTTCTGACACGGCGGCCCGGGTTCGAGTCCAGTGGCAAGACATGCTTTTTAAAATTTATGTTTGTAAAACATTTTTTTATTATTTTGGGTATGCCTTGGGTTAGTTTCATTTGGTTGCGCCCCAGAGAGAGCGAAGCGAGCGGAGGGCATTACATGAAGTGAAAAAAATGTAAACGTAATTATTGTGATGCGCGCGCAGCCCAGAACTCGTTAGGATCCTCAAAATATCTGCACCCGCGTCGACGTATCAGAAACACAGCCACGAGCCACTGAAAGCAATTCGCTGGTCCACAAGAATCGTAAACTCTAAAGCCGTGTACAGACCGAGATTCCAACGCAAACCAAGGCACATCACATTTTAATTTATATGTGTATATTTTGAGATTATCTTTTAACTGATAAGCAGCGAGCAGATAAACTTTAAGTCTTTCTTCAAGCTCAAAAAACGGTTGGTGATCACTCAAGCACACCAATTTTAAAAGTCTCTGCTAAAGTTCAAAAACACTATTTTTTCAAAGTTTTTTACAGAAACACAATGAACACAAATATATCCGCCCTACAAAATATCGATCGCACGTGATTGTTTGTAACGTCAGTCTTGACCGGATTGTTTCTATTATGAGTGCATTTTAAGACGTATAAAATCGTTGTGCTCAGTGTTATTTGAACAATTATAATAATTTTAACTGGTGTGTAGTTTAACTGGTGTGTAGGGAGGATACTTTGTGTTCATTGCATTTATGTAAATAACTTTGAAAAAAACGGTGTTTTTAAAGCTTTAGCAGAGGCTTTTAAAGTTTGCGTGCTTGAGTGCTTGGTTGATCATCAACCGTGTTTTTTAAGCTTGAACAAGACTTGTTTATCAGTTCAAATGTAATCTCAAAATATAATATGAAAATGTGTCTACATTTTTTTTTTCTTTTTTAGTGCAATAACCCAAGAATCGAAAACTCTATTACGATTCTTGTGTACCACCTACATAATAATATAGTTATATATGGCTAATATATTATTTTTGTGTTAGTTGCCTATTTTTGGTATGTAAGTAAGTATGATGTAATTATTTGTTGATTGTAATAATTAATTAAAAATTATAGAGTATAGATAGGACAATGTCAAGAATCGTAAACTCTAATTTACGATTCTTGGCTCAATGCCATAAAGCACACGAGTCTTACTAAATCACCATCGGCCAAATGTATTATAATGTGTTTCTTTGTTTGTCAAAAAACACTAGGTTGTATCAAAGTATACATAAACTAGTAGCTCCACTCCCCCAAATATTTTCTGCCAGCCGCCGATAATCCGCAGATTGTTGGCAGCATGTGGAACGTTTTTGTTTAATCAGTCGTTCGTGGTTCGTGTGTAGGCAGAGTGTTCAGAACAGAGTCGGATTTGTGAAAATCCTTAATTTTATTTGTATCTTAATATTTTATTTGGACTTCGGTGGAAATATATACGAAGCAATGTAAAATACAAAGGCAAATAGGTAAAATCTATAGCCGGATCAGGGAATAGATATACATAGTAATAAAATTAGAGGCGACAAGACCGGTTGTCCAGGTGTCAGATTATTTTTTTAGAAAGAATATGATTTTGCTTGCTATTTCTTCGATATAAGTACATATATAACGATAATGGAATGGTTTGTAAATATTAAATATATTTTGGACCTGTGAAACTAACCCAAAGTTGATTCGACGACTAAACCCAAATTAACCAAATCTATTAAATATATTGATTATAACGTATCAGAACCGGTCCAAATGACTAAAATATGTTGAAACTAAGTGAAGCTAACCGAAAACAATCTTCCGATTTTCGGCGTCTGCTTGAAAATATTTGGGGGAGTGGGGCTAAAACACTTTTTTCGATATCTGTTATAATAAGGAAAATAATGACGAATTTATTTCATTGTCAGATTTGACAATTGCTTGAGCCATCCAATTTACTGAAATCATAATCGTATCAAAGACTATAATTAATATTATCGGGGATTAAGTTGACATATGTTTACATAAATATTGACAAATTGTCTTCACGTTTTAGTGACATAACGATATTCTCTCTTTCACGCGACCTGGTATAAATAAAAAGGAAAAGTGTAGATTTTGTCGAAATTCAAATCGTCGATAGAGCAATGACAACTGTATATACAATGTCATATAAATTTGACGGTATTGTTTATAGTCAAGCTTAAAAAAATAATGAAGAATTATACGGCAACAAAAAGGTTTGATATTTTAATGGTTTTCTCGAAATAAATTTGCTACATTTACAGTTATTTAGTTACAAATTTAACATAAAGTATAATGATAATATAATACAGCGATGCTGTCTACAAAATCAATCTAGTACATTTTAGCGCCAATAGCCTAATTGTAAGTTAAATTATTTAATTTATTCTGACCTTACTTCTTGTCACAAATACATCAAAACTAACTCTTTAAACAATACCAAAATAAGTATATGTAATTTTTTAAACAGTTGTCATTGCTTTATGGACTTCCGATTTTTAAATTACGATAAAATCTTAACTTTTACATGTTATTTATACCAGATCGCGTAAAAGACAGAATATGGTTATGTCACTAAAACGTGAAGACAATGTGTCAATATTTATGTTTATGCAAATTTAGTCCTCGATTCAACTTTTGGTTAATTTCACTTATTCTTAACTTATTTTAGTCATTTAAAGCGGCTCCGATACGTTATAATCAATTTTAATAGATTTGGTTAGTTGGGTTAGTCATCGATTCAACTTTCGGTTAGTTTCACATAGTCCCAACTTATTTTAATCATTTGAACCGGTTCCAATACGATATAATAAATTTTAATAGATTTGGTCAGTTTGGGTTAGTCGTCGATTCAACTTTCAGTTAGTTTCACTCAGTCTTAACTTATTTTAAGCATCTGAACCGGTTCCGATATGTTATAATCAATTTTAATAGATTTGGTTAGTTTGGATTAGTCTTCGATTCAACTTTCGGGTAGTTTTACTTAGTCTCAACTTATTTTAATCATGTGAACCGGTTCCGATTTGTTATAATCAATTTTGATAGATTTGGTTAGTTTGGGTGAGTCGGCCAATCAACATTCGGTTACTTTTACTTAGTTTCAACTTATTTTAGTCATTTGAACCGGTTCCGATACATTGTAATCAATTTTAATAGATTTGGTTAATTTGGGTTAGTCATCGAATCAACTTTCGGTTAGTTTCACTTATTCTCAACTTATTTTACTCATTTAAAGCAGTTTCGTTACGCTATAATAAATATTAATAGATTTGGTTAGTTTGGGTTAGTCGTCGATTCAACTTTCAGTTAGTTTCACTTAGTTTCAACTTATTTTAGTCATTTGAACCGGTTTCAATGTAATATAACCAATTTTAATAGATTTGGTTATTTTGGGTTAGTCGTCGATTCAGCTTTCGGTTAGGTTCACTTAGTCTCAACTTATTTTAATCATTTGAACGGGTTCCGTTTCATTATAACCAATTTCAATAGATTTGGTTAGTTTGGGTTAGTCCTCCAATCAACTTTCGGTTAGTTTCACTTAATTTCAACTTATTTTAGTCATTTGAACCGGTTCCGATATATTATAATCAATTTTAATAGATTTAATTGGTTTGGGTTAGTTGTCGATTCAACTTTCGGTTAGTTTCACTTATTCTCAACTTATTTTAGTCATTTGAAGCCGTTCTGATATGTTATAATCAATTTAAAATAACTGGTTTGGTTAAACTGGGTTAGTCGTCGATTCAAGTTACGATTAGTTTCACTTAGTCTCAACTCATTTTTAACATTTGAATCAGTTCCGATACGTTATAATCAATTTTAATCGATTTGGTTAATTTGAGTTAGTCGTCCAATCAACTTTCGGTTAGTTTCAGTTAGTATCAACTTATTTTAGTCATTTGATCCTATTACGGTACGTTATAATCAATTTTAATAGATTTGGTTAGTTTTGGTTAATCGTCGAATCAAGTTTCGGTTAGTTTCACAGGTCACAGGTATTTAAGTCATTTAAAGCGGTCCCGATATGATATAGATTTGGTTAGTTTGGGCTAGTCGTCGAAGCAACTTTCGTTTAGTTTCACTTAGTCTCAACTTATTGTAGTCATTTGAACCGGTGCCGGTGCCAATACGGTATAATCAATTTTGATAGATTTGGTTAGTTTGGGTTAGGCGTCCAATCAACGATACGAAAATTCCGTAACGACAGAAAATCACTCTTATGAAAACAAAGAAGTATAGTAAAAATGGTATTATATTATTATATATTTTTAAATAAATTTTAGTTAATTCCACTATTATTGCTATCTTTGAAACGGTCAAAGCTACAAAGTTGATTAAACTAGAAAAAAAGTTGCCATTATTAATGCCTTTTCAAGATCGATTTGCAGTGTTGTTAAATTCTTGTTAGATTCTGAGATAGCAACAGTGGTATCACCTAAAAATGACACCCTGTATAGCAATTTTTTTGTCAATTTCCTCCTATGAAATTATTTTTACAACTTTGCTTAATTTCACTTGATTTTTTACCCGGTCAGTCAGTAGGTCTTTTGGTACGAGTACAGGGTGTTCACCCATAATGTCCCCCCCCCTTTAACTTTGTTAATTTTTAAGCTACAAAAAAAATAAAAAAACAAAATTGTAGGGTTTTTTTATGTAGTTTTTGCACACCCAAAGAAAAAAACAAAAAATTGTATAGTATACAGGGTAGATCAAAAAGAACCATTTTTTTAAATCTAGCACCCATTTTTTAATCGATTTTTCGATTCTACCTAAAATTCTAAGCATTTTTAATGTAACACACTGTAATATGCCTATTCCTAATACTTTAGGAGTTATTGACAGTTGAAGTCGCTATTTTTAATTATAATAATAATTCTTTTAATCATATTTAAAACAGAAGTTACAAAAGCACTACTCGAAGCAATGAGGTCGAATTGAGGAAACTCACTATTTACACCTCAATGACTTCAAAAGCTAAAAAAAAGTTATATTCTTAGGTGGCTGTTGTCATAAAAAAATAAAAGAACAAAACAAAATAGCGACTTCAACTGTCAATAACTTCTAAAGTATTAGGAATAGGCATATAGTGTGTTATATTAAAAATCCTTAGAATTTTATGGAAAATCGAAAAATCGAATAATAAATGGGGGCTAGATTTAAAAAAAAAATTCTTTTTGATCTACCCTGTATACTGCACAATTTTTTGTTTTTTCCTTTACGTGTGCAAAAACTACATTAAAAGCCCTACAATTTTGTTTATTATTTTTTTTGCAGCTTAAAAATTAACAAAGTTAAAGGGGGGGGGGGGACATTATGTGTGAACACCCTGTATATACAATCTCCTGAATACATCTCTGGTAAACGCTTGACTAGAGGAAGCTAGGCGAATCGATCGGACACTTACGCAGCGCGCTCATCTCCTGTTACCACGTGATATAAAAGAATGTGGCAAAATACATCAAAAGATTTGCCGCTGAGTGAACCTACTAGTTTGTTTATACTATGGTTGTCTGTATGATTTTGTGTAATGATGTAATTTTTGCATTTCTAAAATAAATATCAAAATATAAGCGAAACATAGTTGCAACCTAGCATGTTTTATTTTTTACCTCAATTATTATTCAATAATTTAATAAGTACTATAACGATTTAATATGTACATTTAATGTAAATAACAAATGCGTATCTCACAACTAACCCAAGCAGCAACGTTTACTAAGAGGGCCAATACAGCGGGCCCTGACATCATTATGGCAGGATCGACCATTCCTTCATCCTCGTCAATCGGGCTGCTGGGTGTCTCGGTCAACAGCAATATGTCATGGCATGACCATATTGCTAACATCGCAAAATCAGCCTCCCAGAAGCTTGGTGCGCTATTTCGCAACAAAAAACTCTATACACCACAGCAGTTGCTCTTGCTGTACAAAGCGCAAATAAGACCGTGCTTAGAATATTGCTCACATGTCTGGGGTGCCGCACCAAAGCATACCCTAAAGCTGCTGGATTCCATTTAGAAGAGGGCTGTGCGTCTCGTCGGCGATCCGGAGTTGACCCGGAATCTGGATAGTCTGGAACATCGCAGACATGTGGCCGAGATGTCTCTGTTTTACAGATACTTTCACGGCAGATGTTCGCAGGATTTGGCCCGCATAATCCCGCCCCTGGCAACTCCTGTCAGACAGTCCCGACAGACGGCAGGAGCGCACCAGTTCGTCGTACAACTAGAAACACCTAGAACATCGCTTTACCAGAACTCCTTTGTCTGGCGCACTGCATCACTGTGGAACTCACTTCCAGAACATCTGTTTCCCACTAATTACAACCTACAAATA
Source organism: Pissodes strobi (assembly GCA_016904865.1). NCBI lineage: Eukaryota > Metazoa > Arthropoda > Insecta > Coleoptera > Curculionidae > Pissodes > Pissodes strobi. The sequence goes on from JAEQML010056818.1 coordinate 17,638, forward strand.
TTCAAGAACCGTGTCAATCAACATCTTCGCACACACACCGCTCGTCGAGCGCCATAGGATCTCCCTTTAGTGTGTGTGCCACTGCCATAAAAAAAAAGCCAAATAGTGATACTTTAGATATTCATAATTCATAAAAACACTGCAAGTTTCCCATCTTTTCCATGCATTTGCATAGTAAACGTGCCAATAAAGAACTGCAGCTTACGTCACAGCCAGTGAGAGTTTCCGCATCTCATTGGCGGGCAGATTTAGCCGATTCGGCAATGTCGGGCATACACATTTGGCCAGGTTTGGCAAATCTCGGCCAACACGATTGTATGTTGGTCCGTTTGTCAGGATATGCCACCGGCATGGCAAAGTTTGCCGGTGTTCGCTTCGTTGTCGGTAAATCAAGACAAATCAAAGGGATTCGAGCAAGTCTTTGGTGCCGTCCATAAACATTTTGGCGATACGTAAATTGTGTGGTTGCCATAATTGTACACAAATGATTCGACAAATACATTGGCTAATGTATATAGCCGGCTTTAGAGTTTACGATTCTTGGGGCAATTCTATTAAGAGTTTGCGATTTTTGGCTGGACAGCAGAGAGATTTCAGTTCATAGTGCACTTGTGAATGAGAGGCGCGTGATTGGCTAGCTACATGAGGTGACGCATGTCTTCGCCATGCAACCAGTTTCTAAGTTAGCAGATGGTATAGGCACGGCACATATAACAACCAGCAATATTACTCGACCTGTCAGGCAAAAAATTAAATTTGACCTTGCTAATGTCAGTTGGGTAGGATAAGTCAGGGCTGGATTTGAAATATATTTAAGTATGATTTTCCTTTAACAGAGCCGTACTATAAAATTTCAAGTATCAATGGATTATGAAATATATGTATACCTTGTTGTATGGGCAGGAAATGTAAAGAAATTCTTCTTGGAAGAATATCTCTGCTTTGTACAAGTTCTTATTGCTTAAACACCATGGCTGTTTGCATTACACAATGTCATAAACAACGTTTATCTCTCACAATGTCAATTATTTGACAAATTCACGCCTATGGTTTCGATTTAACTCCAATAGCAATACAATAAACCAGTCGTAAAAACACGACGCCGCTGGCGGCAATTTGACGGATTTCCTACCAAGGAATATCTTGCGGGCGGACTTGCGCAGATGCGATCTTGCTGGTTGTTATATGTGCCGTGGTCTAGGGGTCTGCATGGTTGGCCTTCACTTCGGGGACCCGGGTTTTGTTTTTGTTAACTAAACAGTTTTTTCTTGATTTTTGTGTTTTTCTTGGGTATGGATTGGGTTAGCACGTGGTTAGTTCGCTTATCTTGAGCCCCGGAGCGAGCGGAGGCCCATATACTTGCCATTTGCAGGTCTTTAAATCGCATTCATTCACAAGTGCACTACGAACTGAAATATCGCGGACTGGCACCCTCGGAACTAGAGGGTGCCGGCTGCCGGCTGGACCACAAAGACATCTATTTAGCCGCGTTCATTATGTCCATCTTTTTCCTCCATTTGCTCTAACATTTTGACAAGCACGTGACTTGGATTTTCCTTTTAAATACACAGACCTCGTGACTGTCAAATTTTCAGAGCAAATCGAGGAAAAAGATGACAATAACGAACGCGGCTTTTGTTAGAAATGTGTTTACGCAAGCCCAGGACTCGTGGACTCGTCAGGCGGAAGGACTCGTGTAGATGGTTAAGGATAAAATATACGCAAGCCGCATATGCTTGCAATATTTCCGTAGGCTTTATGAAATATTATTTACCTTTTGGCGTGTCGATTCACGTCTACCTCAAATAACGAAAACGACTAAGTTAAACAGTTTGATATCTACTTACTTAGCTGAATTGTAAGTTTGAAGGTGTCACGACAGTCGCTCTTTACACTGGAAAGCAGCTCTGATTCACTCTTTAAAAAATCTCCTAACCTAACTTGATCAGGCATCCAATTCCAATATTTCCAATATCCAATCAAAATCAAATCAACAAACTTGAGCTATGCTAGTCGCGTTCGTTTTGTCATCTCCTTTTCCTCGATTTGCTCTAACATATTGACAGGCACGTGACTTGGGTTTTCCTTTTAAATACACAGAACTCGTGACTGTCAAATTTTCAGAGCAGATCGAGGAAAAAGATGACAAAAACAAAAGCGGCTAATATATTTTAGTTCAGTGTTCTGTAGTATGTTATGTAGTTTATTAATATTTGCAAAAACTTACCACAAAGACAGTCCCTAGTAAAGCGAACTTCGCAGTTCTTCCAGGTTGGTACTGTTTTATAGATTTTTTTTCTATTAACGTTTGGGCAATTATATCTCCTACGCCCATTAATAGACCTGTTTGTGCAGCTTGCACTAACATATAATGATTTTTTAATAATTGTTTATAAGTCTTGAACAAAGGCATTGTCACAAATTAAATGTTTTGTTAGAAGAATTCTGGAAAGTGGAACTAGAAAAGGTTAGGATCATGCCAGAAACACATGTTCGATGAGCATGCTTATTGTTCATAGAATGACTGCACTCGTTCTGCATTCTCTAATCTCTGCGCTAAAGTGAAAAACCAATAACGACGTATGTCTGTGATTGAATACTGATAACAGATGTTTGATGTTTGAAATTTTAGGAAAATAAAATTCATAATCGGAAACTTTTCAAGAAATCGATCGTTCTAAATATACACAGATAAATGAATAAATTCTGGAAAGTAACACAAAACATTGTACGAAATAGATTATTTCAGACATATTATATAATAAGAAACGGATGTTTATTTAAAGCCAGAAACAGAGGAATAACAATGTTTTTCCGATCTAAATACTTTCAAATTTGCATTGCCAGTACAATAATTCCCCATGGAAAAATAAATGTTGAAGATGATTTACGGAAAGCAGTTGAACAAGGTGAGACTGCTATTGTGAAACTTATGGATGATTTGCGGGATCTAGTAGTCAATGTATCAAAAGAATACCGTTCTTGTCTAACAAAGCAAATAGAACTTATAAAAAAGGCTGGGGATGAAGCATCAGCTGAATTACCCAAATTTCGAACCCTTGCCAATGAACTCAGTAACGAATTATATGAATATGTAGTGTTGCTAAAAACTATAGGCGAAATAGCATATGATCATACTTTAATTAGTTTAATGATAGATAAGAATAGTTTAGAGGAAATACTAAAAAAGTATAAGCAGCTAGAAATATTACTACTTCAAGAATTTGAAGAAAATAAACAGAAAGAATTAGAGCTATTGGAAGTGAATATTGCCAGTATTGTACCGGACTGAAATTTTAAATGTTTATCAATGTTTTATATACATGCTACCCATATCTTTTAATAAATTTGCATTGTTATAAGATAATAATTATTATTTGAATCAAAACTACATTGATATGTGGCCCAGACATTCTGGTTAAAGAAATTCAGTAAAAATTCAAAATCTGTGTTTGACTTTATTATTGGCAATACCTTACTGAATCTGGACTATATACTTAAGAGTATGGTTTTTGTACATTAAGTAATTTGCTTTTTTACACAGATTTGATATGAAAAGACAAAACAATTATTATGTATGTAGTTAACTATCGATTTTTTTTTAATTTTATTGATGCGACCTGCAACCATGAACATAGTATACCATTTGGTCTTTATTATTCTATGGTGCACCTTCTGCACTCAAGCTTAGATCTAACAAAACTATAATATTATAATTTTAGGCACGACATATTATTAAAGTTACTGACGTTTCTTATTATAAAACCATAAATTTTTAATGAAGAGGTGATAACAAAATCAATATGCGGCACGAAAGAAAGCTTTTGGTCGAACACAACACTCAAATCAGTTACGCGCTCCAGTCGACTTAAGTAAGTTTGGTTAACAATATAATCGTATACGATGGGAGATCTTAGTCTGTGGAAACTGATAACATTACATTTGGTTATGTTAAGATTAAGTTTGTTATGAACGCACCAATCACTTAATATATTTAGGTTATTTTGAAGCAATATACAGTCATTATGATTGATGCAATCTACACTGACTTCTCCAAGGCCTTCGACAGGGTCAACCACCAGATACTCGTGCAAAAACTTAAGCACTATGGAGTGGGAGGTTGTCTTTGGGAGTGGTTTGGTAGCTATATTTCGGGTAGAAGGTTTGTGGTGAATATCAATAATGTAACATCTCGTGCGATTAATGTAACATCTGGGGTTCCCCAGGGTGGTCATCTCTCCTCACTACTGTTCAACCTGTTCATAAATGATTTGTCCACAACTGTCTAGCATTCTAGATTTTTGCTCTATGCTGATGATTTTAAATTATTCCATTCCATTAGGGCTGTGTCTGATTGTTTGGACATGCAGGAGGACTTGAACAGTTTTGGACAGTGGTGTGTGGATAACAAGCTCACTCTGAACATTGATAAGTGTAACTTCATGTCATTTTACAGAGTAAAGAATCCTGTTGTTTTTGAATATTCTATTAATGGTATCAATTTGGTTAAGGTAGAATCTGTAAAGGATCTGGGCATGACCCTTGATCCCAAGTTATCTTTTAACCTACATATAGAGCTAACCGCAAATAAAGCCTTGAAACTTTTAGGATTTGTTACCAGATCTCTAAATGGTTTCAGCAATATACATTGCTTTAAGCTTCTTTATTGCTCTCTGGTCCGTTCACTTCTGGAATATGCCAGCCCTGTTTTCAACCGACATTACTTGAAGTATATCGACATGATTGAAAGGATTCAGAGGAAGTTTTTAAGAATAGTCAATTATAAACTGAAGATACCTGTTGAACACCTTGATTATGACCTTCTATAAGGGCTTCTGTCCCTTGGCTCCTTGGAAGGCCGCCGTGCCCTTTTGGATGCAAGATATGTATTCAAAATCTTGTGTGGAGGTGTGGATTGTCCTCTTCTTCTTCAAGGGGTCTCACTTGCTGTGCCACAGAGAATCACTCGTCATCACGACCTCTTATATGTTGGGCACCATCGAACAAATTATAGCCAGTTTGCCCCTCTTGTTCGAATGGTTAGGCAATTTAATGGGCTAATGTTAGATCTCTTTAACCTATCACTTGCACAGTTTAATAGACTTGCCATCCCAAAGATATGTGAGAGATGACCCCATCTTGGTTATATATCAACGTCTCTATTTCATTTAATTTTTGGCTCTACATCCCTGATTGACATTTTTTAAATTTTTAATTCTTGACTAAGTGTAGTGTTATGTTTGTAGTGATTAATTGTACCTAAGCTTTTGTTATTGTATGGATTCCTATATCATGGTTTTAATATTTTTGTAATATTTGTACTTGTATATACATTATTGTAAATGGCAGTGCCGTATATTTAAAATAAATAAATAAATAAATAAATTAACATTAACACTATGAAAAAGCTTCAAATCATCCGCGTAAGCAAGTTTACGACATTGTATAGAGTCTAAAAGGTCATTAATAAACAGTAAAAACAGAAGGGGTCCCAGGTTTGAACCCTGGGGCACTCCTGAAGTCGCGATAAAAGTGGATGACTTAAAACCCTTATACTCAACATACTGAATACGCCGATGAAGGTAGGAACTGAAAACACCTATCAGTTTATCAGAAAATCCAAAGTTATTAAGCTTGTTTAGTAGAACATGATGATCAATACGATCGAAAGCTTTCTGGAAATCAGTGTAGATAACATCAACCTGACTCAAGTCATCATACATACATCAACATACTCTGTCAGACAAGCGAGATTAGAAGTACAAGATTTGCCACTAACAAAGCCGTGCTGATCCTCCGAAATCACAGCTCTGACATGTTTATAAATCAGTGTGTATAAAATTATTTCGAAAAGCTTTGAAAAATTGCAGAGAATTGAAATTGGTCTGTAGTTATTTACCAATCCTGGATCACCGTTTTTTAAAACAGGACAAATCTTGGAAGTTTTCCGAAGGTCAGGAAAAACTTTTGTTTTAAGAATTAAGTTAAAAATATCGACTAATGGATCAACTAGTGCCCCAATGGAGTCCTTCACTATAAAACTTGGCACCCCGTCCGTACCCGATGTCATTTTATTTTTTAGCTTCTTGCTAGCATTTATAACGTTAGTTGGAGAAATCGCATAAATGTCAAAGTTAGCAACATTGGAAACAACAGTGTTTGTTTCGATAAGAGGAGATGGGTCCGCGTAAACACTATGAAAGTACGCAGCGAAGGCATTGACAATATCCAATGGATTACTATATTCCGTGCTAACAGAATTTATTTAGTTATTTAATTTAATTTATTCAGTACTTACATGCACACCACAGAGCAAAGCTCCAAATGGTACGAAAAGAGTTAAAAACAATTAATCGTAGGACATTATATAAAACATTTACAACACTTAACATTCAATACATATTCGATAATAAAACGTGTAAGAAGAATAAAAAAAAAGTTCAAGACACAATACGCTTCAGTGAGTTGAGACTTATGTTAAAAATATCTAGGTGGTTAAACTTGTCATTGTACATTGTAACCATTCGATCCACAAATGCTCCTTGTCCGTAGTTGGTTCGGTGATAATGTTGGTGGAACAGTTGTTGGTGTCTTAAAGTTCTCGCTGGTATCTTGAGGTATATATATTAACTAATCCAGGGATTCTTGAGTGGTTCTTTTTATTATTGATGAAAGCCCAAAAATTTTTTGGATCTGCAGTTATGTTTTGCACGGTAATAGAAACGTAAAGATTGTAGTCACGTTGGATAAGTGTTTGACAAAACGTCGGTGGCACTTATAATTATTCCGATGAAACTCCGAATGAGTTTTTTTGAATTTCTTAAAAGCATTTACTTTAGTAAATATACAATTTATAAGCTCGGATGAGTAATAACTTGGAAACCTACGACGTCGTTTTACTTTTAAAGGGATCGCACCCTCAAATATACTGTTCAGTAAAGTTTATAGCTCATCACAAGCAAGATTGACATCCTCCATATTTATTACTGAAGTCCAATCAGCCAGTAGTAAAAAGTCATACCTACATCAATATAACATTCGCTTTACGGAAATTATATTGTTTAGCTCTGTTTTCATTGAGTCTAAAGTTCTCAGCATGATCAGTATGCACATCAAAACTAAATTCTAAACACGGGTGATATGGGTCTTCAATAACTAACGGATCCTCAGACCTAGAGGCAGTACAATGTAAATTAGCTAAGAGAAGATCCAACAGCCTGCCACTCGTGTTAAGTACAGTATTGTATTGTCTAAGACTATATATATTATTAAAATTATTGAGTGCTATACATTTTGCATCTTTACCATTATTTACATAATCAGGTACATTGAAATCACCCAACACAATTACATTCCTATTAAATATGTCGGGATACAAAAAAAATTGATCAAAAAAATTATCATAATCTAGGTAGGATAACTGAGGAGGAATATACACTGCAAAGATATGAACCACATGAAAATAAAACGTAATTTTACAGCCAACAATATCAATGAGAGGTGAAACGTTACGACGAAAGATTGACGAGTCTACACTTTCACACATAAACCTCTTGCTTACCGCTATCAAGACACCGCCACCACGACTTTTATTGATCATTTCAAAAATTCGATCCGAACGGTATGCACTAAACGTATCTGGAAGAAGTTCCGCGTCAAAAACACTAGGGTTCAACCATGTCTCAGCAACAACAATCGCATCATAGTTTGAAGCTCTCGTTGAAGCTTCTAAGGAGCGTAAAAATATCTCTGTTTTGCTGTTTAAGCCAAGAGATCCATTTACATATTTAATAAATATGTTTGTTTCACCTGCCCCCTTACGGTGTTCTAATTCATTCCTGTTTAAGCCCCTGACATTTTGATAACAGCAGTAGAAAGAGGTTGGTCCTACACTTGGCGGAACCAAGGCTACATCACGTTTGTTTTTAGCTATAGTTGGAGATCCATTTACATATTTAATAAATATGTTTGTTTCACCTGCCCCCTTACGGCGTTCTAATTTCATTCCTAAGGCGATACAGCTCCTCCCTTTGTTTAAGTGTTAGATCCGGTTCGATATACATGCCCTTTGCTTTACAGAATTTAGCTTTATTCTTTAGAACGAAGTGAACATCCTGACAGCTATTCAATACTACTTTTATGGCTTTACGACCATTTTTATTTGGTTTGCCCACTAGAGAAACCTTAGCAGTATTCATCGGTCGACCGGATATTTCTGTCAATATCTCTCCAACTTGTGTCTCACATGTTTGAGTATTATCAAGAGCGCGATTATAAACAAAAACATTGCTCGCTCGATTCTGCCTGTCAATGATTTCAGTAAGCAAGTTGTCATTGGGAGAAAGAGACTGATCAGCAGAGTTAGACACATCAAGCCTAGTTTTTGAGGCTGAAGAGCTTACAAAGGTTTCTTACTTACTCTCAAGGTCATTCAGACGCTTCATTAATAAAGGCAATAATTTAAGGCTACCCTCACAAGAGCTGCAAAAGAACTTCAGACTTCTTTTGTTTTTTAACTCTACAACTTTAAGTTCCGAAGCAGTCAATTCAGTGCAGTCATAATGAAATCTATCTTTGCATCCATTGCATATAACATGCTTCATGGAACTATCAATGGCATCAGTACATTCTTTATTACCACAGCTAAACGCCATTTCACCAAAATTAATTGTTGTAACTCAGCTGTCCATGCAGAGGATGCCCTCCCACGATGTATATCCCAAAATTGACAGTTATATTATAGTTATATTATTGTGGTAAATTATTGATGTGGTAAACAAGAAATTGTATTGACATGAATAAACTGTTTTGATTTTGAATTGATTGAGCTCTCGGCACACATTTAAATTTAACCAATCTTAAATAAAGACAAAAATATATCGACTGGTATCTACTATTAATTACTAAAGATGGGCAAGTGAAAAAATAGCTTCGTATTTGCTTGGTTCAGTGTTTTTAAACAAACCTCAGTGGCGGCTATTCTGCGGAAGTAGGGGAAGTGCCACTTCCTCAAGAAAATGTTTTAAAAATATACAATTAATTCATTCATCAGTAAAATAATATATTTTTTCTTCAAACGTCAGTAAATCCATCATTACTCGACTGTGTAGGCGGCAGTGAAGTTTCGTTTTTCCTCCGCCGGAGCTTTACTTTTCACTTTTCCGCCGGCGGAGGTAAAAGTGTTGTCATGTCAACATAGACACACATCAAAATAAGCGTCAACAACTCAAGAATTATTAAACTACAATTTGTATTTATCACTCAATTTGTGACTGCATTTCTAAAAATCACTAATTTAGGAACAAATTGGTTATTATTTAATCGAACTTACTCAATAACTGCTTATCAATAAGGAATTAAAACGCAATCAAAGACCCAATTTTAAAAAAATAATTATTTTCTTCAAACGTCAGTAAATCCGTCATTACTCGACTGTGTAGGCGGCCGTGAAGTTTCGTTTTTCCTCCGCCGGAGCTTTACTTTTCACTTTTCCGCCGGCGGAGGTAAAAGTGTTGTCATAGCAACATAGATACAATACAAACAGACAACAAAATAAGCGTCAAAAACTCAAGATTTATTAAACTACAATGTGTATTTGTCACTCAATTTGTGACTGCATTTCTAAAAATCACTAATTTAGGAACAAATTGGTTATTATTTAATCGAACTTACTCAATAACTGCTTATCAATACGGAATTAAAACGCAATCGGAGACACGATCTTTAAAAAATAATTATTGTTGACAGTGTCCACTGACAGCTTTATGTTACATTATATTCACCGACACCGGTCTAAGCAAGGCCACCTATGACCGTGGTCTAAGCCGCCTTGCTAACCCATTTATCTTTAATAATAATTAGATATTATTACTATTAAAAAAAGATGTTTTTGCATTAATTTGTCGACATTTGAAGAAAAAACAGCATATTTTATTTGGAGGAAAAGTTACTTTTCATGGCTTGCTCTCTATTACCAGCCTCACTCCGTTCGGCTGTTAAACACGAGCGCGCCATGAAAAGTATCACTTTTCCTCCATATAAAATAATATACTATTGTTGACAGTATCCACTGACAGCTTTATGTGACATTACTATAGCAACAAACTGAGCCTATTCACCGACACCGCACCGGTCTAAGCCGCCTTGCGAACCCACTTATCTTTAATAATAATTATTATTACTAGTAAAAAGAGACTTTTTGCATTAATTTGTCGACATTTGAAGAAAAAACAGCATATTTTATTTGGAGGAAAAGTTACTTTTCCTCCATATAAAATAATATACTATTTTAAGATTCAATGATAAAATTTTCTTAGTTTAGGAATAATCTGTTTCCCGTTACCCCCCTAATAACTAATAATTCAATTATTTTCAAATATTAAAATCAAAGCTTCATGAAACAAGAACAATAATCTCGCCACCTGCACATAGCACTTTAACTCCACTATCGAATAGAACAGAGCTGAACCAACTTGAAAATGTCTATTTCTTTTCGCGTACGCACCGATAGCAATGACAATCTCATTATCATTTGTGTAGACCTTTAAGGAAGATGAATGAAGAGTGAAGGCTGTGTGCATGTACGAAATGTACTAAATGAAAAAACCTTTGTATTCCATGCAAAAATGCATGGAATACAAAGGTTTTTTCATTTAGTACTTTAAGGAAGAGGCATCGCTCGAGAGCCGTCGAGTCATCAAAAGTGTAAGCGCAACTAATTGGTTGCCATGACAACGATGACGTCGTAATGGTCGTACATTTGTTTGGTTTGCAATGGTTGGAAGAGCTAGCATGTAGCACTTCCATTCTCAGATCAACGCGTCCAACGCGAAAGCAAGTTGTTTCGTTTATTGCGAGTTTATTAGGGGACATTCCGCCGTGAATTCTTGGAATTATTTTTTATTTACATTCCACGGTTGATCCATTATAGTATTATACAAGAGATATTTTCTATATATTCTAGATTTAGTGTGTTTTTCGTAGACATGTGATTTGTATTAGCAACAAATCATTTTGTTGCTAATACAATATGAATATATTTTATTTTTTGATGCTTTACCTAAAAAATAGCGGTAATAATTATTAAATAATTTTGGCAGTTTGGGCGTGGACCCCACGCTGTTCCTTCTGTCGAGGTCAGTAGCTGTTCCCCACTTTTCAAAGCCGCGAGCCGTCATTGACAAACCTAATATAATATCATTTTCGCTTAGGAACAACATACATGCTAACTTATATCCTAATGCCTGTGTAAACTTCCTATTCAATTTGTTTCTCTCTATACTAATCTATATTTCTTGTAGCAGTCAAACGATGAGTTCGCAAAAAGGAAACACGTCGAGGTCCAGACCACAAAAGCACAAGAATAGAACGGCATTCAAAAACACTCTCCACGATACCAGTTACAAAACAAAGGCTATAAACGCTACTCAAGTCAGTGACGTTTGTCAGCGATGCAAAGAAATAATAGAATGGAAAATCAAATACAAAAAATACAAACCTCTTAGCCAGCCAAAAAAATGTGTCAAATGTGATAATAAAACGGTTAAGAGAGCATATCATATTATGTGTGATCCATGCGGACGAAAGTTAGGTAATATATGCAAGAAATATATATATATTTTGTTTATAGATATATGACCTAAATATACTTTTATCTAAGCGTTGTCCTTTATAAATCATTAGTTAGCAATGCTTTTACACTCCTAGAATTTTAGAGTAGGAGCGTTTTGAACTATTGGCACATTTAAATCTTTTTGTATAGATTGATTAAATCTAAACTTTGGCCTTTGGTACCTGTAATGCAAAATCCATTATATAAGCAACCTGGAAATAGTTCAGCAATCATTTGTTAAATTACATTGGGCATTTACGATAATTGTAGCTGTATATATCGGTAGGTATACAGCGGTAATCAGCTGATTAACGTCGATATGTTCCGGTAAATGGTAATTAATAGCCGAGTTCGGTAATCCTGTCAGAGATGTGACGGATTTTTTGTCACGTGACCACAGATCGGACGGAATAATCTTGAATAAACGAACGGTATAGATGGGTACAGATCGTTATCTAGTCAAATGTGTCAAACGCCATTCTGCATTCTGCTCTGGATTTCATTTCAGAGACAAAACCCATGATACAGGCTGAAACAAAATACTTAGCAAAATCTAAAATATATTTATGAACAAAACAGATCAAAGAGACAACTTTGAACTTAAACTTATCTCACAAATTCAGATTGCTCGCTTTCATCGGTCAAAATTCTCCGAGCAAAAAGATCGTCGTCGGATCGCTCTGATTTTAATTACCAAACGGTTGAGATTTATTTCCCCTACATCTAGATGTCATAAACGAACGATTCAGATTAATCCGATCGATCTGAGGTATATACCGAACGCGACTAATGTCTAACAGAACGGTGCGGATCGCGAATAACCTAAAAAAAAATTATTATTATGAAGAATAATAAACGTCAAGCTATTGCAATCTTGGCTACTTTTCAAATATTAGATAGTAGTGATTCGGAAACTGTAGGCATTATGTGTGTCTATTGAAAAATATTGTGTGTGTGTTTATTGAAAAATATATTGACATTTTTGCTTTTCGTTATGATGTTGAAGGTATTTTAATTATTTCTCTCTAAAAAGGAATGTAATAGTAAAATTATTTTCAGAGTTTCGAAAGTATAATAATAATAATCTCGGCTACTTTTCAAATATTAGATAGTAGTGATTCGGAAACTGTAGGCATTATGTGTGTCTATTGAAAAATATTGTGTGTGTTTATTGAAAAATATATTGACATTTTTGCTTTTCGTTATGATGTTGAAGGTATTTTAATTATTTCTCTCTAAAAAGGAATGTAATAGTAAAATTATTTTCAGAGTTTCGAAAGTATAATAATAATAATAATAATAATAATAATAATATCTTTATTGTCATAAACATTCAGTTTGAACAACGACAACGTCATAATGGCACTAGAACAAAAAGGAAAGATCTTACAAACTAAACCCATACTACATTCAAAAAGTCCGTCAAATACAAATTTAAAAAAAAAACAAACAAAAAGCAATGTTGCAGGTCAATAAAAAGACTTATACAAATTTTAAATTTAAAATGGTCACAATGAGGGAACATTAACACTAAAAATATTGAACACAAGTACTACGTATTAAAATATTCTTCCAAGGAGTAAAACTCGTTTTTCTATAAGAAACTTTTTGAGTTGAATTTTAAAGGAACCCAGACTTTGTATATTTTTCAAGTGTATTGGTAACTTATTGTAAACCTTAATACATCCCACTAGAGGATCCTTATGGAATAAAGATGTATGATGAGGAGGCACGACCAAATCATTTCTACCTCTTGTATTAATGCTGTCAGAGACATCCCTATTTCTAGAAAAGAACCCACCATTACTTCGAACAAACATAGAACACACATAAATATATAACGATGGAACTGTCACAATATTCAACAATCTGAACTTTCCCCTGCAAGATTCTCTATAATTCATACGCAGTGCAACTTGGACGAACCTTTTCTGAGCAATAAAGACTATTGGCGTTCCGATTTGAGAAGCGGTACCAGAACATAATGCTGTACGATATGCTCTGGACACCGGCAAAATAAAATGCTCTAATTGTACTAAGGCCAACCTGATCACGCAAGTACCTGATTACATTAGTGACAGAAGTAATCTTCGACAAAACAGAACTGACCTGATCCGCAAACTGTAAGTTGCTATCCAACAAAAGTCCTAAAAACTTTACAGACTTTAACTGATGTACACTTTTGCCATTTATACCGACGTAAAGCGATTCCGTACTGTTTGCTTTGAAAAAAGAAGCCCAGTCTTATCAGAATTCAGTACAAGGTCATTGGAACTACACCAATCCTCCATTCGACCCACTATCTCAGTCGAACTTCTGGACAATAATAATTTTTCAGTCGAAGAGACAATACAAGAAGTATCGTCGGCAAATTGATACAATGATGTTATGTCAGTTTTTTTTTATTTAGATCATTAGCAAATATTAAAAACAATATTGGTCCAAGTATTGATCCCTGTGGTACACCCCTGCTAATTAATTTATAAGAAGAATAAGTCTCACTCTGTCCAGAACCAACACACACAGTCATCTTCCTGTTAGTCAGGTATGACTCAAACGGCAAACTTGGCAAGCCCCTAATGCCATAGCGCTCCATTTTACACAGCAACATTCTATGATCTGTAAGGTCAAATGCTCGACTTAAATCAAAATAAATCCCCGATACTAAATTCTTTTGATCCACCTGTTCAATAATTTAATTAATTGACTGAAAAATTGCTGTCATTGCAGATCTTTTAGGAATAAATCCATGTTGACCAACAAAAAACAAATTGTTTGTCATAAAATAATTCAGTAGTCTCAAATGTATTATTCTTTCAAAAACCTTCGAGAATACCGGTAATAATGAAAGAGGTCTATAGTTGGACATATCCTCTCTGTTACCTTTTTTTTATAAACCGGAATCACTTTGGCTACTTTCAGTTGATCTGGAAAGTAGCCGGCTTCAAAGCAATCATTTATTATATTCGCTAGCGGACAAGCTATAATGTCAGCAACACTCTTCACTACACAATCAAGTAGATCATCCATACCTGCAGAGTATTTTAACGGTAGCAGGTTAATAACACAGGCAACTTCTTCAGGTGTTGTGGGCTCCAAGAAGAACGAGAATGGTACGTCATCAGCCATATTACATAAATTGATTTCATTATGGGCTGTGATCTGCTTGCCAACATCAAACTAGTCAGCAAACAAACTTGCTAAGATTTCAGCATCTCCAACAATAATTTCATTACTCATAATTTGTAAGCTAGATTTTTTTGCTTTTAGTACTATTGATCAAATGCCAGGTCGTCTTTGCTACATTTTTTGAATTTTGTATTAAATTGTCATTATAACTTTGTTTATATTGTCTAACGTAGCCTTTAAATTATTTTCTTTTGCCCTTATAAAGATGTAATAGTTGATCATCCTTTGTATTTATATATAATGCATACAAGTCTCGAAGATCCTGTGACCACTCTCGGATCTCATTAGTAACCCACATTTTTGTTGAAGCAGATTTAATCGTTGTTCTTCTTACTGGAATAAAAATATCATAATAATAATTAAATATATTGGCAAACACCTTATAACGCTCATCCACATTCACTGCATCATACATTCCATTCCAGTCCTCACCTTCACATGCCATGGCAGCCCTAAAAGCATCCAAATTCCCCTGACCGAAATGTGTCCAAGTACCATTTATTGTAATATTATAAACAATTATTCCTAATCGTCCTACAATAATTTACAATCAAGTCATTTCCTAATCAATAAACTACCCTTTTTCTATATTAACTTCATACTTTTTGTTTTCTTTGCTGCAATAATCCAAAAATATAGTGTTGGTTGGGGATTACCACTTCCTATATTATTTCATGCTTCAATTCGAATGCAAATCGATAAGAGAAAAAGAGAATCAGTACCAAACATCTCGGCAAGCAGTAGTACCATACAGGCATCTTTTTACAAAAAATATAGATCGTTCAAATTAATGCGATCCGTAGCTCGAATAATCTGGGTAAGGTATTTTAC
>MU191797.1:0-31981 GCA_016904865.1 Pissodes strobi
TATTTGCAGATGTTGTACATCTGAAAATAGAGATACAATTTTGTTTTTTTGCCTACAGATACCTCGAGGTATGTAAAACAATAAATTATTATTTATCGACGTCAAGGAATTGATAATGATAAAATAAAAAGGTAATTATTATTAGATATTAGGGCCCCTCGATTTTTAAGTGTTTTCTGAATTTATTGTATGCCCTACATTAAAAAGGCTGATTGATGAATAAAACATGAATTATGCCATATGGACTTATGAGCAATAAATAGTCGATCAGTTTTTATAGAATAACCAAGTAACAATAATAGGATCATATACTTTTAAGGTAAAAATAATTTAGAATAGCTTCAGAAACTGGGCCCGATCATTTAAAGAAATAAGCTCATCGTTGTCAACTTGTTACTACGACTTGTCGGCATGCCAGATCAATGGTTAGGAATGTGCAATATTATCGATATTACAAAAACTTGATGGGACAACCTACTTAACTGATGTAAACAAACAAAGTTGGCAAGAATATTACAGTCAAATATAAATTTCGTACTTCATGGATGACTACGATAAAAGGAATCCAAGTTCTATGAAACACGTTTAGCCCCGTCTTGAGAAAGCCGGATTCACATACTTAAAACGTAGAAGAGTAAATCAGGATTGCCTAGAAAATTATTTCGGGAACATTAGGCAACAGGGAGGTAATTCAGTAAACCCTACTCCAATCCAGTTTCAGAGAGCTCATCAAAATAGTATATTGTGCAACAAGTGTGAAAAGTTATTTTCACACGCGTTGCATACTATACTTTTTCTGCGACTGCAAATAATATTGATATTATATAATATTTAATATAATATTGTAAACTAGAACGCGTAATAACAAAAGAGCACTCAGTCTAATGTTTGAACTTGATACTTGACATTGAAGGATCAAATATTATGAGTATTATCTAAACATGTTTTAAAAACAATCAGTCAAATATCAACAAAATTTAGTATAAAAGAACGGGCAAATCAAGTAGACGACAACTTATCTGGTTGAGTAGTTCCCTTTTAATTAAGGCAAAACGCTCCTCCTGTAAGCTCAAACCCCCCCGATCCTGATGATCTGGTTAAGTAGTTCCCTTTTAATTAAGGCCAAACGCTTTTCTGGTGACCAGGGTCAAACCTCCCGACTTTGACTATCTGGTGATGTAGTTCCCTTTTAATTAAGGCCAAAGGCTTTTCTGGTAACCAAGATCAAACCTTCTCTAGAGTTACGTCAGTGAAAAAGTAAAGTGAACCATAAATAAAAGTGAAACCTAACTAAAGAATACCAACATAACATTAAACAAATTAACGCCTCCTAAAAATTTAAAATAAAAGTAAAATACATTCCAAGGTTACTAGCAAATTATTTCAAGGATACGCGCTGGGTCGAGTCCGGTCTCTCCTAGAAGCTTCGTTGCCACGTGGTGGAGGCAGCCGTTTGATCCCCGTACGTAGGACCAAGGACTCATCAGGATTTATCCAGCCAGGACCCTGTTCCACTTGAAAAATAATACTCGTCAGTCTCGAGTTAATCCTTGTCCGCAAACCGCCGTAGGGGCCCATGGGAAATTTTTTTTGTCTTTTTTAGGAATAGTCGTCACAGATCTGAGAAAATTTTTTAAATCATATCTCTGTTTTCATCAACAAAGTAATTGTGAGTAGCAGTCTGCTCGAAAGTCATCTGGAGTCCAAATTGCTTGTATGAATCATTGGAAGCAGGGCCAACCCATCTTCGGGACATTTTGGCGAAGGCAGACGCACTAAATCTCGCGCAAACACACTTTTAGTCGAATGTCAGATAAAAAAACACTATATACGCTCTAAGAGTCAATCCAACACGCCAGTCGACGATCTCCTATTACCTCATAGCAGCACAGCCAAACCAAACGCTATCTTCGCAGCGTCAAAAAAGCTAAACCGATCTCCACCATCATCTCCAATAGCAAACATAGAAAACATAAAACTTATCTCACTCGCAAAGCCAGCACAGGAAATTCTACAGAACGGCCAAAAGAACGAGGAAACTACAAAGACGGTGACGACAGGAATATTAAGCAGTAGCTTAGATCCCCAGGACAACACCGAACTCCAAACAAAAAGCAATACGAAAATGGCAAACGTAACAATAAGTGACGCACTGGCAACTGCGAAGAAAGCAGCAATACCACAATTTATAAGCCCACCGATATTCCACCCTTGCAGATGCAAAGCCAACGATTTCATTAAATCATATGAGAGGACGGCAATTGCAAATGGATGGGATGACGCGTTAAAGATTGCATATTTTGGAATATTTTTGGATGGAGCCGCCAACCTCTGGTTCGAGGAATATACAACTGCAAACCAAAACAATGGGTGGGACGACCTACATGCCGATTTTATACGGGAATTAGAGGATATTAATTTTCATGCATCCTAAATAAAGAAAGTAGAAGACAAAAAACATCACAACGAGCTAGTAGTAAATTATATTTATGAACTTAGAGTACTATATCACGAGTACAAAACTAATATGGACTTAGAGGAATTCATAAAAATTTTCAGCGAAGGCCTAACGGAAGAAAACAATTATCACTTCTATTGGCTAACGAGTCCGCCAAACTCCCAACCGCGGGACTTAGATGCGCTAAAAGCCCTGGCAGTAACAATAGACAAGGCCCCAAGGCAGAGAGCCAGCCGAAGTCCTCCCAGATTCAACAATGGCTATCAACAGCGAAGCAGCTACAGACCCCAGAACAGTTACGATCGCCCTCAGAATCGTTTCAGACCGCAGAACAGCTTCCATGTAAACAGGCAGCCCAGCAACCAACGCGACAGCTACAGACAGCTCCAGCAACAAGCGAGATATCAGCAAGAAAGACCACATAACCAGCCTAATGGTCCAAGAGGTCCCCAGGGATATAAACCTAATAACGTAAATCAAAACCACTATAGTGGAAAAAGTAATAATCAGCCACAATACAGAAATAGACCCGACCCTGAAACATGCTACGTTTGCGACAAATTGGGACACTTTGCAGCATCTTGTCAAAGGAGATACCCAAACGGCAGCGGATGGCAGAATTAGGAACCCCAGCCATCCTAGCAAAGGGGTAAAAAGATAAAAAGGGCATACTATGCATCACATGTACATTAAATAATAAGCAGATATCAGCAGTGATAGACACAGGGTCACAAAACAACGTCATCCAAAAAGATTGGACTACAGACCTCACTCATAAACCTAGCAACACAGTGTTAATTGGAGCAGGAGGACACCACATACCAGTTCTTTTTAAAAATATATAGGGTATAGTATATAACGGGATACTGGGTCACCACGTGTCAAAGAGGAATTTGGGCGCTTCCCAGATGCTACTGAGTGGGATTACTGGCGGCGTTCCTCCTTGAGCTGGGGGTTGTATATCAGATGGAATAACGACTCGCTTAATTCGAAACAAACTGTACGTATATTGGTCTTCAGATACAGGAAGGAATGCACTTAGAATGACGACTATGTTTGAATACAATTTACTAGAATAGCGTAGAACGCATGACCATTCGATGAGGACTGACCGGACTCGACCTATTCGGCTCCCTTGAGTTTACTTTTAGTTTAAATTGTTATGAGCGTTTTGATTCGTTTCAGTTATATTGGTATGCTTTAATTAGGTTTCACTTTTATCTATGGTTCACTTTACTTTTTACTTTACGTTTTACTTTACTTTTACAATGACGTTATTCTAGGGGTTGTTTGATCTTGGTTCCCAGAGAAGCGTTTGGTCTTAATTAAAAGGGAACTACTTAACCAGAAAGTCAAAATCGGGAGGTTGACCTTGGTTACCAGAAAGGCGTTTGGCCTTAATTAAAAGGGAACTACTTAACATTAGACTGAGTGCTCTTTTGTTATTACGCTTTCTAGTTTACACATATCAAGCATCTTGTCTTTAAATTAAAATGTATAGTTTACCAAGACCATACACATTTCTACAGCAATTTGTGTAACTAGTTGATGAGTAGGTATGAGATGCCAGAGCTGGGACAACGCCCTACCCGGGGCGTCCTTTTAGAGTTTCGTCCCTAATTCTAGGATTTCGCCCTTAATTTTTGGAGTTATTCTTTTCATATCTTTGGAAAAAGATGCCATTCACCGGCGGTCTCCTTATATGGCTTTGCCTTCCCTCGGGGGACCCATTTTTTACATATTCGGAAAAAGGAGCATCCGGGGGTGAAGCCGTAAATTGGGGCTCCTCGAGGCCCAAAGCCCTTAAATGGAGCCCCTGATACGGGGTCCATTTTTTACATATTTTAAAATGAGGCTTTCGGGGGCGAAGCTCCGGTGGGGAGCGACATATTTGACATATTTGGAAAAGGGTTTCCCCCTGGGGCGAAGCCCTAAAATGGGGCCCCAGGGAGCGAAACCCTAGAATCGAGCCTATGGTACGGGAGTCCCATTTTTTACGGATTTAGGAAAAAATATTTGTGTCTCTATTTGATACTTTGTCAACAAAGCCTGGAATTTCCAACGCATACCTTACTGAAATGAGCCAAATAGAATTTGGTCGTCCTTGCAAATAATTTGCGAAATCGTACACCGTCAAATTTTTTATACTCTTAAATACGCCAACAGAGATTAGAAATCCTCGAGAAAATCAGACAAAACCAATCGAAAATTAAGAATTTTGTCTCATTTAGAAATCTATTATATAGATTTTTTGATATGTTTGGTTTGCAAATTCATAGTTTTATTAATTTCTTAACTGGTGCAATTAACGTTTTTCCGGAATCATAATAAATAAATTATTTCCATGGTCCAACAAACGCGCGCCTTAAGCCGAAACAGATGCCGCCTTTGTGGGGAGGCCGAAAAAGGTGCCGACTCGGACTTTCGTATCTGGTGTAGGTTAATCTGGGCCTAAAGCGTCGTAGTCAGCGTGCCTTTGTGGGTTCTGAGTGCTCAGAACATGGTAGCCTAACCTGTGGTGTTCCACACGGTTTGTTCTGGGTCGCATTCTTTTTCTCCTGTATGTTAATGATCGAACAAATCTGGACATTGAGGGGAAATTTACTTTGTTTGCCAATGACACCACAATTCTTTGGCATGGTCCTAACAGTGAGTCCTTGCGCTCGCCCCTTATGAAGGACCTCCAGAAGATAAAGGAATGGTTTGAGTCCAACCGCCTGTCACTAAACCCTAACAAGACTAAATTACTCTGCTTCAAGAGTAAACTTGAAAATGTGTCAATTGGTGGTAAACAGATTACTGAACACCCTAGCAGTAGATTCCTTGGTATAATCCTCGATAGTGAACTAAAATTTGTGAATCACATAACTGATCTTGCCAACAAAATATCAGATGGTTGCTTTGCTGTTAGGGTTGCAACTGAGGAGCTTGGCACAGCGGTTGGTAGGTCTGTGCACATTGCCCTTGTTGATTCCCATCTTCGCTATGGTATCTGTTTCTGGAGTAATGTTAGCAATTATCTTATCCAGTCAATCTTTGTATTACAAAAGCGGGCTTTGACATACATCTGCAGGGCAAAACTTCGGGATTCCTGCCGCCGTTTATTTGTTAAAGAGGACATTCTGACAGTCACATGCGTTTATATACTGGAAGTTGCTATCATTGGACATAAAAATCGACATCGATTCATGGCGGAGAACTCTGGGTGTGTCACACGTCAGCAGAGTAATCTGCATCTGCCTATTCCCACATCTACGCTTACGCAGAAGTCAATTTTAATTTTCTATGAGGGTATCAATCACCTGCCACGCAACATTAAAGGGGCAACTTCATTAAAGACATAACCTAAAAAAGTTTTTTAGAGAGAAGGCTTACTAGAACCTGTTTGAATCTTATATTTAATATTTATGTGGAGTTAGGGTTGCCAAGTGTCCTCCTTTCGGGAGGACAGTCCTTCTTTAAAACGTTGAGTCCTCCTTTCTCCCTTCTCACGAAATGTCCTCCTTTTCCACTATTGTAATATTATTGCAAAAACATATAAAAAATAATAATAAAATAACAAGCAAATCAATCTCAAACCATGTTACCACTTCTAAAAGATATTTCGTGCTCTAATAGTAGCGGCCTCTGCATGGCGTCAAATAGTATTATTTGATTGGGTCATATATTTACTATGGATTGTGTACAGTCTTTACAGTATAGAATCTTCTATTATCAGCGAATATTAACTACGATAAGAAGATTCACTCTCCGCGGCGGCACGTCAACGGTATGTCTCCTTCCCCGCGCGAAAACTAGCATGATACTGGCATGTGACCTTTGGACCCGGCGCACACTGGTCGAATTTCTAGGAAAGCTGGCCATAATAAGGTTTACCAGAAATAAGACATAAAAGTTATTAAGTATTGCACGTTTAATATATCGTGTTTTAGAAAAATAATTGTTGAATTTTTTGCTCATCATCTGTATTTATATATAGGGAGTATCAATTATCACTAACGATAAAAATCATGTATAAAAATCATTTGTATGTTCTTAAATCGTGTTAAAAAAGGATTTTGAAAATTAAGGGCTCCTTCGTTGTAAAAAAAGGGTTTTAAATTTTTAATTCGATGATCCAAATTTTGTTTTTGCAACGGTTAATTCAGGAGTCTCATGAGCAAAATGAATGTTAAGCGGACGACAGAAACGCGTTGATGAGGGCCTGCAATTTTGCCATACATGTATTTCAGAGTTAGGGTCCATAACACTTTAGCGTCGCACAAATTAAGAAGATTTTGGTGCGGACGAAGGATCTTTTTTAATAAAAAATACTAACATTTCTAACTTAAAAAATATGAAACTCTCGGATCACTCACATCTACCTATACCAAATTTTGGACTTTCGGACCTGCGCATTTGGCAGCAGCCCAGTGTTGTTCCAATATTTCGTTCTTCGCTCGCTCCGGGGACTAAGCCAGACAAAACTAACCCAATTTAACCTTGTAGATACCGTAGAAAAGGGTAAATTTTTACTTAATGTCCTTTTCGAATTATGCAATTTATACATTTTTGTATGCAATTATACAATTTTGTGACCCATTACATATTGCGCAAAGCACTTTTGATGCCAAAAATTGAAAAAAAAAATCCCAAATGTTTCAAAAAGTAGAATAGCAACTTGCCAAACCACAGCCAAACTAAACTAACCCAAACTAACCAAAACCAACCCAGATTAACCCAAAATAACCAAAGTCAACCCAAACAAACAAAAACTAACCCAGACTAACCCTAAATTAATTAAAGTAAGGAAATAAGCGCGCAAACAAGGGCGCCTCGCGCGCTTTTCTCTTCACTATCTCAAACTAAGCAAAACCAACCCAGACTAACCAAAACTAACCCAGACTAACCAGCACTAACACAAAGTAACCAAAACCAACCCAGACAAACCCAAACTAACCAAAGCCAATCCAAACAATCAAAACTGACCCAGACTAACCCTAAATCAATCAAAGTAAGGAAATAGGCGCGAAAACATACTAAGCAAAACTAACCCAGACTAACCAACACCAACCCAAATTAAACCAAAGTAACCAAAACCAACCCAGACTAACCCACACTAACCAAAGCCAACCCAAACAAAATAAAACTAACCCAAACTAACCCTAAATTAACCAAGGTAAGGAAATAAGCGCGCTGTCTCTTCACTATCTCAAACTAAGCAAAACCAACGCAGACTAACCAAAACTAACCCAAAGTAACCAAAACCAAACCCAAGCTAACCAAAGTCAACCCAAACTAACCCCGACTAACTCTAAATTAACCAAAGTAAGGAAACAAGCGCGCTGCGTACGCTTGTCTGTTTCCTATCCCAAACTAAGCAAAACTATCCCAGACTAACCAATGCTAACCCAAACTAACCAAAACCAACCCAGACTAACCCAAACTAACCAAAGCCAACCCAAACAAACCCAAACTAACCCAGACTAACCTTAAATTAACCAAAGTAAGGAAATAAGCGCGCAAACAAGCGCGCTACGCGCGCTTGTCTGTTCACTATCCCAAACTAAGCAAAATTATCCCAGACTAACCCAAACTAACCAAAACCAACCCAGACTAACCCAAACTAACCAAAGCCAATCCAAACAAACCCAAACTAACCCAGATTTACCCTAAATTAACCAAAGAAAGGAAATAAGCGCTCCAACCACTATCTCAAAGAAGAGACTCATCGAGCTAAAACTCTCGGGGTCTTTTCAGATTGTAAACGAAAATTTGTCTCATGGAAAATTTGGAAAATATTTTTTTTGTTTCAAATCTACGGTCTTTTCGATAAAATATCTCCGCTATCGGTATATTACTGTTGACATGTTGGCAATAACGCGTAAAATCGTGCTTGCTTACGTTTTCACTTCGCTTCGTTTGTTTTTAGACAAGCGTCTACCTACAGCAAATTTTCGACCATTGGACTAATATTTCACTTCACGCATGGCCCTTCGCTCGGTTCGAGGGCGCAACCAAACAAAACTAACCCAAGGCAATGCCCAAAATCAAGTAAAACCAACTGAAAAATATCTGAATTAGCACGTACGCATGCGTAAAGGCTCAAAATTAGTGTTGGCAGACGCTATTAGCAAAGGCAAATTCCTGCGCGAACAACAAAATCTGCGGCGGCGCGACGAAAAATAACACCAACATTGAACACAAATATTTAAAAAACAAATGCATGATCCGCAATTTTTGTTTCATATATTAGGTTTGTTCTAGCAGCGATTTCAAACGGTTCCAAACCGTACGGAGTTTGCGCATAGCCATATAAGCGACTCTTATATCGTTATGCGCAAACTCCGTACGGTTTGAAACCGTTTGAAATCGCTGCTAGAACAAACTTATTGTCAAATAATTGTGTGCACTAACGATTAGTATATCTCTGACATTTTAATTCGTGTGACGCTAAAGTGATATATCACCCAGAGTTATCGCTATTTTTAAAAATTGATCTAATAGGGACGCAACTAGTAAAAAATATAGAAGCATCAGTGCAGCTATTGTTCAAAAACACTTGCTTATATTCTGAATATCCGAAGGTAATATCAAAGCCATATTTACAAATTAAAACTAAATTATAGATTTTTATCTGCTGATTCAGCCAAAGTATTTATTAACAATAATCGATTATTCGATTCACTTTTAAGAAATTACCGATTAATCGACTTATCGATTAATATTTCAGAAAATATCGATAATTGATTATTTTGATTAATCGATTATTCAGTTATTTGCTAAAATATTAAGAGTTTAATCGATTATTCAATTTCTTGCCCACCCGTACCGATGACTTTACAACAGATATAGCTTTTAAAATTCCAATTTAATAATGCGTTGCGTTAAGGGTAATTTAAACTTGAATTTAAATGACATTTGAAAATACTTTCAGTACAACATATGAAGCAAAAAAAAAAACAAAGAAACGTAAATGCTCAAACAAGACAGCAGCAGGGAAAACTGCGCACGTTACAAATTTAGCCAATAAGGGATCCTCATTTCGACGCGTCATTTTCTGATAATCTGGCTACAGTTGTTGCACAACACCAACACATAACCTCAACGGAGTGTTAGCACGTTAGCAGTATAGTACATCAGTCTTTATCTTTTTATTATGTATTTAGGCAAAACTATATGATAAGAAGGATCACTCTCCGCGGCGGCATGTCAACGGTGTGTCTGCTTCCCCGCGCGAATACTAGCAGAATATCGGCAGGCCATGATACAAATTGACGCGGCGGCCATAGACCAGCTCATCCTTTTGTCAGATTAATTTTCAAGCCTAAATTCTATAGTCGAGTCAATATTCGATATAAGATAATATAGCTATTTTTTAGTTGTATTGTATTACAAAATAGGAATGAAATATACAGTAAAATTGTGCGAAACCTTTAACCAATTTTAAAATCACCCAAAATGCCAAAATTTAATTAAATATTAAAAGATGGGGCAAATTCGAGCAACATTTTCTTCTTGATGTCTTTTGTCAGAATATTAGTATTCGGAAATATGGTGAAATCGTTAACACAAAATCAAAATCTTTTAAATATTAGTTATTACATACCTTGAGTATTGTTATCAATATTAACTAATTAAAAACGTTAACCGATTTTTGAAACATCCAGTTGAATACAAACTTTATCAAAATATTTATTTGGTGATAATAATAAAAAAAACCATAACGTAAGTTTGACAGGGCGCTGCAAACAATTTAGAAGATATCAATTGTGTTTTTCCAACGCCAACTAGAGTATTAGAGTGCTATAAATAATTTCGTTATAAATTTGATTAAATATACCGCAAACGAAAATATCGTTTATGGCCAGCTTTTATTTAAATTCAACCTGTGTGCGGTGGAGTTTGCTGATCGTTACCAGGCAATGAAGAAAATCAACGACGATTTCTTTGTAGCGCTTTCTGCCCATTAAGTGGGCCTTCTTGTCGTAGTTAATATTCGCTGCTATTATATTCTATTATATACGTAGATCTCCTATACTTGGGGTTTATATTAGACGGTTTCGGTTAGTTGTTTAGGTAGATTTCGCGCGTTATTTGCCAGTTATCAACTTTGAAAAGGGGGTATTTTGGAAATTTAGGGTTTCTCCGGACAAAAAAAATGCCATAAAATCCCAACCACGCCCAAATTTGATACAAAGCTCGATTTCTACAGTGCTGAATGACCCGTGCCACAGTACCAGTTAAAAATTGATTTCTATTTAACAAGTACGCCCATCTTGAAATAGGGTATTCTGGGCACCCCTTCTGCATTTTTAGAAAAAGGGTATTTTCAAAATTCTATATAGAAAAAGGGGTATTGTACCGAAAAAAGGAGTACGTCTGGCAAGCCTAATCCAACATGTTTTTCCTCGAATTGATCTCCATTTTAAAAGTTGACCATCCAGTTAACCTATGTTTTTGTTATTCAAGAAAGTACACAAAATGTTTTGTTGCTAACATAACATGTAGTCCAAAAAATTAAACGGAAATCAAATGAAATGGAAATCAAAGTGAAACACTTTAATGAAGCATGTTCCAGTATAGCTAGAGGGCTGAAATATTCAGGACATGTAGTCGAGGTAAAATGAAGATCCTGGACGAAAACTGGACCTCGTACCGGAGTCTCGGTTCGAAAATCTGACAAGCGAAGACCCCGTTTCGATAACTCCGTTCACGGGGTCATCTGTAGGGCGCGGGAAATATACCCCCACCCTCCTCGAATACCCAAAAATTTTCGAAAAAATGGGAAAAAAATAAAAAAAAAACGCAAAACATTGTTCGGAAAGTCAATAAAAGTATTAAAAAACGAAACAAGAAAAAAAGAGAAACGAAGCTACGAGGTCGGGGATGGCAAAAATGGAAAGTAAAGAATTTAAAAAGAAAGTGTGGAAACCGGGGGCAAAAGTTGAAGAAGAAAAAAGCTTAAAAAAATAAAAACTCAATTCCTAATATTCTATTTCAGAAGTTTTACCTAAAAATAGCGGTAATTATTAAAAAAAATTGGCAGTGTGGGCGTGGTCCCAAAAAATATTTCGCCTCTGGCGCATTTTCCCATCTTGATAGTCCTTCCCCATTTTTCAAAGCCGCGAGCCGCCATTGGAAAAGTCCTCCCTTGGCTGATGGAAAACTTAGCAACCCTATGTGGAGTCTATGTGTAAATTTCATTTAGTGTCTTTAACCAATAATTTAACTGTGTGACTTTCTGTTCTTAAAACTATTTTGTTGTATATGTGACTGATTGTAGTATTCTTTAAATTGTAAATGTGGTAGGTTTTAAGGGCAATCTTAATTTTAAGTTATTGCCTTAATTTTATAATCTGTTCTTTTTCACTTTGTTAACAACAATACCACTTGTTAAAACAATAAAGCATACTTTGACTATCCTTTACTCACACTCGGCAGCCTTTCCAATGCCTACGTCAACTTTGATGAAAAATTCTATATTTTTAACAGTTAAAAGCTTTTAATTCCTTTTCTGCAATCATCAGACAAATAGCCGTATTACACAGTTGATGAGTTTTACAATGATATGTTTGACTGAAATGCCTTTATTTTTACGACGACGCTGACGGCTTGTATCTGCATGTGACTCGTATTTTATGTAGGTATTCTGTAGATTTTGAAATATTGAATGATGGTTTGGCTTTTTAAACAATGTAATTTTGACGTGTATATGCATATGTTATAAATATTTTATTACCTGCCACAACTACCAAGCTTATAATTTACATATTTGTAGGCGGTTTTTATCTGTAATGTAGTATGAATTTGAAAAATTATAATAAAGCTTTTTTAGCAAGAACAAACGGCCAGGTGATAAAAGAAAAAAAAAACAAATAAGCCAAGAGGACAAGATAGCTACAACTTTTGCTGCTCCTAATGAATGTAACAACATATTAAATGCACAATGCACATGATGCTGAAGGAAGTGAAAAATTACCTACTAGCGTTTATAGTCAAAGAAATATTAAGTGCTAGAACCAGAAAATCAAAGATAAAAATAAAGCATAACCCTGACAAAGCAATAGAAAATTACAATGGTTCTTTGATAGAAAAATACTGAATTGACATGAGTCAAGAAATTAGAAATGTCAGCAAAACAGCTTTCTTTATCATGGTCTGAAAAAACTATACCATGACCACAGAGATTGTTTTGAAAGTGAAAATCCTACACTGGTGAGCAAATTGGACAATACCTCATGGAATAAAGCAATATCAACATTGCTGGGACACCAAATTGTTGATTGTTATAATATACAAAAATAAATTGTTAGATATAAACTCTGATCATGACTTCACAATTTATTTTGCCTAGCTATACAAACACACTTATAATCATGTGAAAACCAGGTTCCAAATTATATATAAAAAATTTATACCTAGTAAAATAATTTAACTTTAATTCAAGATAATTTAATGTTTGTGAGCAAATAATATGAGTCAGAAATTTCCAACAGTCTGTTATCTATAGGAACAATCTTGTTATCAATAACACCTTCAATTTGGGATTAATAGGTAGATATAAATGTAAAAAATAAAATAAGCACATTCTAGACTAGAACAAACAATATACCTATCAGATATTTGGAGTTGTGCATTGCAATTATGAAAATAACTTATACAAAGCGTGTTCTCATAGCCTCCATTTTGATGCGAGCACTATCATCTCAATTACCTATTTAAGATGTTAAATGAAAATGACAAATAAATAAATAAATTTGGACAATGCGAAGCCGCTTTTGAAGAGAAAATGGTTGATTTCTGACAAAAACACTTATTATGGGAATTTAAATGAAACAAAAAGTATATTACTATTAATAACACAAGTTTTGAAAAAAGCTTTGTCTTGGAATATAAGTAAATGCATTATAAAGTCACAATTGAGAACAAGAAATCCATGAATGTTATATTTTGGCAACCAAATTAATTAACGTATAATCCAAAATCAAATTCGATAAAGTAATTAAGCAATTATGGGCAACATCATCTTAAAGACAACAATTTATGAATTCATGCTGTATCTTGAGAACAGCCTAATAAAATATCTACAAGCAAGCAAAATCAATTAAGAAATAGATTTGTACACATTTTGTTACCTATTTTTTAACATGTTTACATAAAATCTAGAACAATAAATATTGTTAGCAAGACAAAATGTCACTTCAACCACTTTGTAAGAATAATTAAACATTAAAATGCATTAAAATTTTCACAAATTTTTATTGTTTCTTACCTGGTTTTGCAGGCAATGCTGGCACTGGTTCGCTTAACCTAATTAAATCATCACGATTACTGGGCTTGGGTCTACTTTGCGCAGGTGTAATCTCCTCTACAAAATTGGAAGGAAAAACCCCTTGTTTTCCATTTAAAACCCCTCTCCACCATCCTTCCTCTTCCTCGCCAATTATATTGATTATGTCTCCTACCTTCAGGTTAAGTTCATCTTCATGATCTTGGTTGTAACTGAATACCACTCTGCATTGTCTGATTCTTCAATAGGAATGATATGTTAGAATACACATAAATAATTCAGTTCACAAATCAATACACAACTCAAATACACACACACAAATACCTACAGATGCAAAATACAATAATATTAATTTCTCCAAACATACAGTGGATGTATGACATGTCAACAGAAGTAAGAATCTTAAAATCTATACATCTGCGATGCACAAAATGAATATTACTTATATGAATCATTCAATCTTGGTCTTATTTAATATTTCATTTCAATCAATAATATAGATATCTAAGTTAAACAATTGTGAACAAATTTTAGAAACTTAGGTAAGTCTTGTAAACTTGAAATCGATGTAGGGAATAATGTCAGACTCAGTTTCAGATTTTATAGGTATCTCTATCCATACCTTTTTAAATATAATGGTCATAATAAATAGCTATATTTCTTGCTAATTATTGTTAAATCTGCTTTGGCATATCTATAATTTAATCTTCATTTTGAATAATATATACCAAACACAGAAAGCTTCAAGGTGTTTCATTTCCTATGCAAATATCCTCATAAATATCACAGCAAAATAGATACAGATTTGCACAAAGAAATAAGTGAATTATTGATTTTGTACAAAATTATTAATATATAATTACTAGGTATATGCTTCTAAAATTCTTACTCTTGTAAATTTCTGATCTTAATTAACGTAAAATGCAATAATAATGTTATTACTTTTAATGCATACCTTGATGAATCTTTCTTGCTCCTTAGAACAACAGAATCCTTTTCCAAAACTTTGACAAAATTATCTGGGAATACTCCTTTTTTATCATGTAATATTCCTTCCCACCATCCTCCTGAAATATGATGATAAAAATGTTTCATTTTGGTTCTTCACTAAAATACTTTATTGATGTATAATGTCTTCAACGATGTACACAATAACGTAATGCTATAACACTAAGAAACAACTGTAATTTCATAAGTTGGTATATTGGAAAGAAAATTTCAAACAATATTTATTTGTATATAGTCGCAAATGCCATACTTAAAGCGAGTGAGTTATAACAGTTAGACATGCCAATGGCAATATGTATCATATATAGCCAAAGTAATTTATTCTCGCAACACCTGAGTTGCTACGGAAACACAATGAACAAATTATTATTATTATGTCGATGAGTAGTACATTACATTGAAGTCAAATTAGTGTAAGGAATACAAGTATTGCAAACCTGGAACTGACTATCCAAATCAAAATCTAGTCTAAAATAATCACAAGAAGTTTACAGTTCACTGTATTATTAACTTTGCATGAAAAATTAATGCAATTCTCTCACCAGGTTTTTGAGTAACATCTTTAATAATATCTCCTTTCTTTATACTAAGCTCGTCGGGCTCCTTAGCAGTATAGTCGAATTCTACCAGTACCTCAACTAAAAAAATCAAAACTTGCAGGAATCAACAAGAAAATTTAATCTTCTCTAGATATTCAAGGAATAATAGTACATACCCATGGTATTTTTGCATAATATCACCATTCATATGTTCATTTTTTGGTGGTTTTATATAAATAAAACGTTAACCCAACCCATAAATGATATCACAATAAATAATAATTTTATTTACAACCTAACTGGTTACGTTTATGATTGCTGTTTTGTGTGTTGTGAGGTATCTTTTTATCTGTCATTTGATGTGTCAAATCGTTTTCTTATGAAAATACGGGGATCTGTCACTCTAGTTGTCTTTCTTTGTCGGTCTAATATCAATGTCGATAAACCATCCTTTTCCTTGGAGGTTGTCAGATTAGATTCGGCAAGTTAAAGGCTGCTACATTGGTTTCTGATTAATCACTTTAATCGCTGGCTAAATTAATCGGCTTTTACAATACTGTAGCCATTGTCTTTATAAGAAAAGTATAAACAAAGCTGTAGCCAAGGTACTGTATAAACAATGCTGTAGCATTGTCTTACATTGACGGTAGCTACCAGCATATAAACAATGCTACCAGTTAAGTGGGCATACGGTGATAATCAGCTGATTAATGATGATATGTTGTGGTAAACTGGTAAAAGACGTAATTGTCGAACAGGACAGTGTGGATCGCGGGTTCGTTGAACAATAGCGCAGTCAAAAATAACAATTTTTCTAAAAAGAAAACAGGAGATTAGGTATTCTATGATAATTTTCTAATGGAAAGAGTGCAGAAAAATTAAGTTTTTTGTGTTTTTTTTTTAACCTGAAGCATATTTGTATCGAGTGTTTTGCACACTTCAGGCCTGGCCCTCCGCTCGCTTCGCTTGCTCCGGGGGCGCCACCAAACGAAACTAACTAAAACTAACGCAATCTAACCCAAAGAAATAAACATATGTTTTATTTTAAAACGCATAATCTAATACGCCAAGAAAACGAAACGGCGCGAAAGCAGTACAGAATTCTAAATGTTGAAAAACGCTCGGCGGGTGCGGAATGTCAATCACGGCGTATCACGGCATCCCGCCGACCAATGAGAGCGAAGAGTGACTGTATATCTACGCGAATATGACCAATAGAAAATGACAACACCCCAATGTTTGCTACGCGTCAAAAAATAGTTCCTCATTGAAATATTATTATATTATTCCGCATTTTTTCTTTCGCAAATCAACTTGAAATAGGTTTCTCTTATTATATTAAGTAATTATGGTAAGTAATTTTGATTGCACTTTTGTTCAACGTCACCTGGATCACGAATAACCTAAAAAAATTGCTCCCCTTACTGCTCATTTAAAATAATAAACGTAAACCGATCGTAATGTTGAGTACTGTACATATATTAGATAGCAGTGCTTCTAAAAGCGAAAGTATTATGTTTTATTGCGGAAAATTAAAATAAAAGAAGAAATTTCTAGAAAAGTGAATACAAATTTTATTTTTTGTTACTGATGTGTAAATAATTAATTATAATTAGTAATGGTCTGCTAATTACCTACATAAAATTGTCAAAATATTCCAAATCTTCTCCAAACAGTTTTTTAGGGGCAGCTAAAATTGACTAGCAGCAGTAGCAGCTAAACCCCACGCAAAACAAACGATCCTGAGTCGGCCGGAACGAATTTCAAATTTAATCTTAACTTCACGCAGGGCTCTCTGCTCGCTTCGCCCGCTCCGGGGCGCAACCAAACCAAAACTAATCAATACTAACCCAAATTTACAAAACGAAACAAGCATAACCTTTAAAAAATAATAAAAAAAAAAGTTTTGCCACCGAGAGGAATTGGACGCGGAACGGCATATCGGAAACCCAGGATCGTACCACTAGACCACGAATAAGCGGCTAATTCTAGCGCTGGAACCGGCGCTGTTGCCAATTATGGAATACGCCGCCATTTCTTCGCGATGAAATCAGTTTGTCGCAAGAGCCCTCGTGGTCGAGAGGTCTAGATGGTTAGGTCTCACTTCGGCGGCCCGGGTTCAAACCCCGTTGCCTTTTAAAAATTTTTTAAGGTTATGTTTCTAAACAGTTTTTTTTGATTTTGGATATGCCTTGGGTTAGTTTGGTTTAGCACTTGGTTAGTTTCCTTTCCTTGAGCCCCCGTAGCGAGCGGAAGGCCATGCTAAAAGTGAAATAATTGGCAACAGCGCTGGTTCCTGCGCTAGAATTAAACGCTCCTGACCACGAGGAAGGGTTTCGCTAGACCGGACGCGATATTTCAGTTCGTAGTGCACTTGTGAATGCATGCGATTTAAGCCCGTTTTACAGTTCGCAATTCTACTTGCAATAGTATTGCAACAATACCCCGACCTTGCAAGACATTGCCTGACTTACGTCTGGAGACTATCCCCAGGGTTGCCAATCTGTGGGGAATTCCCCAAAACGTGGGGAATTTCCACGGGTGTGAGGATTTTGTGGGGATATAAGCACTGTGGGGATTTTGTAACTGTAAATTATCGACAGAAAAAGCTACATGCTTTATATTTTCACGTGATTTTTTTCATTCATATAACTTTTGCTATTTTAATGAATAGACCCGAAACCATGTTGCCATTATTTTCATTACATACTTCAAATAGTCCAAATCTGACAAACCTAAAAAAATCATGAGGGATGTGGGGAATTGTGGGGAATCGCGAATCGCGCAAGTTTTTGTGGGGAAAACGGGTCAGAGCAGTTGGCAACTCTGACTATCCCACAACTCTCAGAGCATGCCTAAATTCACTTTTCGCAGGCCCTTCGCTCGCTCCGCTCGCTACGGGGGCTCAAGAAGAGGAAACTAACCAGGTGCTAACCCAAACTAACCCAAGACATACTCAAAATCAAGAAAAAAAACTGTTTAGAAATCTAAACTTGAAAAAAATAAAAAGAAACCGATGGGGTTTGAACTCGCGTTGCCGAAGTGAAGGCTAATCATACAAACCTTTAGACCATCAGAGGCATACAAACGATTTGTTACATCACGAAGTACAGCTGAATGCTGAGAGTTATCTGATAGTCGCCAGACATAAATCATTGCCTGCCACTTTTATACTTTTATCAGGAAACGTTTTACAGTTGGAAATTTCTAGTTGCAATTGCAATACTTTAGTTCACTACCAACCTTAAAAAATATACTAAAATTTGATTTTATATTTGTGTTTGTAAACTTCTTAGTTTTATGTACTAAAAATGAATAGAAGCGTTAGATCAAAGGCACAGCTTATACCGTACCGAATCAGTTATTTAACTCTCCACGTGTTTTGAAGCAATAAAATCCAACCAATAGGAGCATTTTCCTCATATTCTTGGCGTCTGCAACAAGCCGAATTATATGAGGGCGACTTCGTTTATTTATGAATAACAGTACCGGTCTGGTGTCCAATGTAGTGTTATCTTTTTCTATTACGACAGTTTGCCGAATCGAAGAGACATAAACGGAGGTTGAGTCGGAAACTGAACACACCGCACAGCGTTGGACTCTCGATTTTTTGACAAGAAGCAGCAGGTTACGTTCTTAGATTGGATTGTTTTCGTGTTATTATTTGTGCTCGATTGTTCGGTGATTTATTTAAGTGTGTTAACTTTTTGGACATTTAATCATTAAAGTGTATTCAATATTAACCATGGTCGTACGTTGTTTTGTCTGCAAAAGGTACAAGAAAGTCAATCCAGCTTCAGGATATTTTAGTTTTCCGAAAAATGAAAGGTTGTAAGTAGATGTTTAGATTAGGTATTGAGATTAAAGTATAGTTCATTCATATCACATTGCATGATAAATTGATATTCTTCGTCGATAATTGTTTGGCTCCCTTCTGCAGGAAGTTTATCTTTTTAAACTTGAGACATAAATTGTAGTTTTGTCTAGCCTCTTAGCATCCCATAATAAAGGCAACCAATTTAGAACCGTCACACTAATATTACAAAGGTTGTATGTAAATTTCATTAGAAATAAGTAGTGAACAATGTCACATACCTACAACTATATAAATGGCTTCGAGTGACGAAATATCAATTTATTAAGGCCGTTTGACACGATCACATTTTTGATAAAATTTCTGCTCGTAGTAATCTTTCGAAAACGAGAATCTTACTTTGCGCTCGAAAAACACACAGAACTTTTTCTACAGCCGCATTTTTGAAAATTAAATCCAAATTTTTGTCTATACTTATTCTGAAATTTGCAAATGACTATCAGTTTTGACATATTATATTCGGGCTTCGAGCTAGAACAGGATTGCCAGCAACAAACTGTAACAAAAGCACGACTGTCATTTATTTATCTTCGGTTTCCATGACCATTCATAGCACACTCGACGGAAAAAGTGAGATTTTTCTTTTCCATGTTCGCGCTAGAGCGCAAAATAAGGATCCACGGCATTCGTCGATTTTGCGATTTCATTTCAATTTAGTAATTAGTTATTTTGCACGCAGCTGTAGAAAAATTGATATTCTATGTTCATATCAAAATATTTATATATTTTTTACACTTATAAACACCATATTCATGGTTATGTATAAATGACTGATCATTCTCGATCTCGTTTACCCTTTTTTATCAATTTCACTTACATATCATGTTTAATTTAATTTACTAAAAATGTAAACTAAATTAAACCCAGTCCGTCTCTGTTGAGTTCCAGCTGGCCATTAAAACCTAACATTTATAATGTATGAAGGGCATGCGCGAAAAATGAGGAAAGCATGAAAAAGTCAAATCTGGCTTCATCGACATCAAAGGAGCCGGCGTAGAGTTCAATAACTGATTCGGTACGGTATAAGCTGTGTCAAAGGCCATTAGCAATCAACATGACATTATAAAGGCAACCTTAAAGTACGATACAACAAATTTTACAATTTACAGCTAAAGTTCAAAAGCAAAATCAAAATAACAACGAAACGCAAGTATAATCGAGGCCTTCGGAACAATCGATGGGAAATAGGGAAAAATAAACAGAATAAATAAAATATAAACGTTAACATCAATAATAATCGCGTTCTTTTGGGAACGTTGATAAGTTGGTAACAAAAAGTCCCCAAATGTTTCCCCCAGAATTGCACGAAACTTGCAATAAAAATCGAACCGGACCGATTTTGTGCAATGTCTTGAACAAGAGACTTGCACGAAATTTCTCTATTGCGCATGCCTTTGATCAAGAGTATTGCGTATTGCAAGAAGAATTGCGAACTGTAAAACGGGCTTTAAAGATCTGCAATTGGCAAGTATAAGGTCCTCCGCTCGCTTCGCTCCCTCCGGGGCTCAAAAAAGGGAAACTTATTAAGTGCTAACCCAAGCCATACCCAAGAAAAACCCAAAAATCAAGAAAAACTGTTACTTAAAAAAAAACAAAACCGGCGGGATAAACAATTATGCCGTGCCCGGGTCGCCGAAGTGAAGGCCACCCATGCAGCCCCCTAGACCATCTAGTATCTACCATTGATTTGTATAGGAGTGGATAAGCAATAAATAGACCAAACATGGCAAATTTACAACCGCGAAATGTAAACAAAGAGATTTCAATTTGGACTTGCGCATTAGAAAATTAGTAGGAGCTAGCTGTTGCACCGTGAAGGTAAATAGGCAGGCCCGGACTTCGAAAGTGATTATTTCACCAAATATTCGGTAGAGGAGTCTTGCCGATTGTGAAATGGGCCCCAGTTAGCATAGTGAAACAAACAATAAGGTATAAATAAGTAATACTTATAATAATTAGACTTACTTGAAATAGGAAATCCCGGATATTTTGCCTCTACTACTACAAAACACAACCATACACTTTCGGGATTTTATTTTGGTAGCATCGCCCATTGTTTATATGCGTATTGTTCAATTTAAACGAAAATCAAAGTAGGGTACGCACAAACCACAAACGTGAACCACTAAACTAAAACTAATTAAGCAACTACAGACACTAGGTCCAAAGAAAGTAAAAACTCGAATTAATAACTCGAAAGGCCGCGCCGTCAAAACGAAAACACGTCAAAGACAAAAGCCAAGTTCGGTCCTGACCGACGCCTGCTGAGACGGCAAATGTTTTAGTGCGCATGTCCAAACAGTATCTTCTTTGTTTACATTTTTCCATTTTGCGTCGATTTTGTCATACGCAGAAACCTGTTTTTTCGCCCATAGGTTGCCACTTTTGAGTACTGCGACAGGCGGCTATTGCTTATCCACTCCTATACAAATCAATGGTATCTACTGACTTACAAACAACTGGTTGCATCGCGAAGACATGCGTCACCTCACGTAGCTAGCCAATCACGCGTCTCTGATTCACAAGTGCACTATGAACTGAAATCTCGCACTGCTCGCAGACTGGACCGTATAAACAAGGGCATTGTCCCTATATAAACAAAGACAAGGGTAAATAACGAAACTCGTTCGGGCCGGCTAGGGATCATTTATTTTGCGTGGGGTTTAACTACTATATTCTAAAATTTCAGTTTATGTCAATATAAATCCATGTTATTTATAGACACAAAGAACAGATCCAGAACGCCGTCGGTAAAAGCTAACCCAAATCACCGTCTATAGATATTCTAATAAGTCCGCTCACTCCAGCATGCCGTGGAAAATACTGCCGTTGACCTTGAACACACTCGGCCACTGTACAGTAAACGAATGGGTGCAGCTAGGGTGTATGATCAATATGAACTGCCGCTCGATTATTTTTATACGGGGAGCGTTCTATTAGGAATAAATGATATGAATATGATTACGTATTAATGTTTGGATTATTTATTTGTTATGAACAACTATTGACATTCTCTGTCTCATTTATAGCTCATTAATGATACTACTTTGTAATAGTTACTTAGTATTATAATAAATAAGTAAATAATAAACGAAATATTATCTACGATATGGATAAAAATACCAGTAGGTACAACTTGTATTGTTTAATTACGAACACAAGTTACAAAATATAACAGGAAAATAGAGACAATGGAATAATTTTAACCTGATATTTTCGGCTATCGACAGATATCGATATTTTATCACAGTTTGTTATTAATATGACAAATGAGTTGTCACAGTGGATGTCGTCTTAAAAAAAAATGAAAACACCAACTAACCTGTGCCACACCCATAACTTAACCCAAGCATTAAAAGTGTTATCCATCTAGGGTTTTTTTATTCTTAATTAGTGGTTAAAACAGTGATTAAGCTCACTTATACTCATATATAACTCAACTTATATACATACCTAATTTGGGCGAAGGTAAATATTAGAAATCCACAAATTTTACGCTATTTTGATATTCTTTGGATTCATGAAAGTGATTTTTCAAAGCCATGCATGTAACGACACTTTTTTGAATTTTCGTCTCGCAAGAGAGATAAAGCATATGACTCTCTCTCTCCCTCTTTCTCTTTTATGGAATCGGTAAAGATTTAATCAACTTCTATGATATGAAGTGAAACTAACCGAAAGTTGATTGGACGACTAACCCAAGTCTATTAAAATTGATTATGACGCATCGGAACTGCTTCAAATGACTAAAACCAGTTGAGACTAAGTGAAACTAACCGAAAGCTGATCCGGCGACTCACCCAAACTAACCAAATCTTAGATTATAACATATCGGAACCGGTTCAAATGATTAAAATAAGTGAGATTAAGTGAAACTAACCGAAAGTTGATTCGACGACTAACCCAAACTAACCAAATCTATTAAAATTGATTATAACGTATCGGAACCGACTCAAATGACTAAAATAAGTTGAGACTAACTGAAACTAACCGAAAGTTCATTAGACGACTAACCAAAACTAAACATCTAACCAAATGTATTAAAATTGATTATGTCGTATCGGAACCGGTTCAAATGTCTAAAATAAGTTGAGATTTAGTGAAACTAACCGGAAGTTGATTCGATGACTTACCCGAAATAACCAAATCTATTACAATTGATTATAACGATCGGAACCGACTCAAATGACTAGAGTAAGTTGAGACAAAGTGAAACCAACTGAAAGTTGATTCGGCGACGAACCCAAACTAACCAGATTTAATAAAATTGGTTAGAGCATATCGAAACCTGATCAAATGACTAAAATAAGTTGAGACAAAGTAACCGAATGTTGATTAGACGACTAACTAAATGTATTAAAATTGATTATAACGTATCGAAAGTTCAAATGTCTATAATAAGACGAGACTAAGTGAAACTAACTGAAAGTTGATTCGGCGACTAACCCAAAGTAACCAAATCTATTAAAATTGGCTATAGCGTATCGGAACCGCATCAAATGACTAAATTAAGTTGAGACTAACCTAAGCTAACCAAATCTATTAAAATTGATTATACCGTATCGGAACCGACTCAAATGAATAAAATAAGTTGACTAAGTGAAATTAACCGAAAGTTGATTAGACAACTAACCAACTAACAAATCTATATCGGAACCGACTCAAATGACTAAAATAAGTTCAGACTAAGTGAAACTAACTGAAATTTGATTAGACGACTAACCAAAACTAACCAAATTCATTAAAATTGATTATAATGTACCGGAACCGGCTCAAAAAAGTAAAATAAGTTGAGACCCGCTAACGAAGTAGTCACTTCTATCACGTATGCTGTGCTACTCGTGACTTTTTTTAATAAAAAATCATTAAAAACTTGTGTACAAATCTGCTGTAATTGCTACTACTTTTCTCTACCGACTTTCAATGTATTGTTTTGTTTTTATTGAAATATCGCAGACGGCGCAGGAGAGGTTTGTAGACAAGGCCGTGTTGCCAGACTTATTCTTTAACTCTATATGGTTTTAAATTAAAATGGTACATTTCTAAGTTTGACAATTTTATGTTAGTCAATAGTTGTGTTGTGCTGAATTTAAAATATATATCTATATAATATCTATTATTCCTGAAATTATTATTTTATATAACTTATTAAAGCGAGGCAAAGCGATAGTGATATTAAGCTGATAGGAATTGATATTATTCATTGCTCCATCTAAAAGGTTGAAAAGGGGATTTGAGGAGCATGATTATTTATCTTGCTGACTATAGGTATTTTATTTCCTTATATTCCTTGCGTTTCTATACAAGCGTCTAGCGTCTGCGGTATAACTATTTGCAATCATGCGCAGTTGCGTTTCGGGATCAGCTTTTGTGCTTGTGATACTACGGCCCGGGTTCGATTCCCGTGGGTGACATGTTTTATTTTTATTTTTTTGGTTATATTTGTTAGTTGGGGTTAATTTTAGTTTAGTGTTAGGCAGGGTTGGTCAAGCGTGTAGCGCCCCCGTCTCAATGCGCTTGTTTGATTCATTAAAGTTAGTTTCGATTATGTTTGCTTAATATGGGATACTGACGCGCGCGTAGCTAGTAGCACACGACACGTGATTGAAGTAAATACTTCTCAAGTTTCAACTCATTTTATTTATATGAGCCGGTTGCGATACGTTTTTATAATCAATTTTTATATATTTGCTTAGTTTTATTTAATCGTCTTTCTGCTAGTTTCAGATAGTCAACTTATTTTAGTCTTTTGATCAGGTTCCGATATGCTATAACCAATTTTAACAGATTTTGGTAGTATGGGTTAGCCGCCGAATCAACTTTCAGTTAGTTTCACTTTGTCTCGACTTATTTTAGTGAATTCAACCGGTTCCGCTAGGTTATAACAAAATTTAATAGATTTGGTTAGTTTGGGTTAGTCATCGAATCAACTTCCGGTTAGTTTCACTTAGTCTCAACTTACTTGAGTCATTTGAACCGGTTCATATAATATAATCAAATTTAATAGATTTGGTTAGACTGGGTTAGTCGTCAAATCAACTTTCGGTCAGGTTCACTTTGTCTCGACTTATTTTAGTCATATCAATCGGTTCCGGTAGGTTATAATCAATTTTAATAGATTTGGTTAGATTGGGTTAGTCGTCGAATCAACTTTCGGTTAGTTTCACTTACTCTCAATTTACTTGAGACATTGAACCGGTCCCGATACGTTATAAAGAATTTTAATACATTTGGTTTGTTTTGGTTATTCGGCTAATTAACTTTCGGTTAGTTTCACATAGTCTTAACTTATTTTAGTCATTTGATCCGGTTCCGATATGGTATAACAAATTTTAATATATTTGGTTAGTTTGGGTTAGTCATCCAATCAACTTTCGGTTAGTTTCATTTAGCCTTACTTATTTTAGTCATTTGAACCGGTTCCGATACGTTATAATCAATTTTAATAGATTTTGTTGGTTTGGGTTACTCGTCCAATCAACCTTCGGTTAGCTTCATTCACTTCGTCTCATAAAAATTTAATAATTCTTTACCAATTCCATAAGAGAGAAAGAAGGAGAGATCACGTATAGTTACATAACAGTCATCAACAGTACAATAAGAAAAACTACCCTTAGCCATCTTAACCATATATATTTTTCAAATAGCGTATAATGTAAATCGTGCGAAAACTATTCCGTAAAAATAAATTCACACCGTCCGATCGCGGAAGTACTTGCGAAAACTGAGTCACGGTTAAGCCGTGACATTGACACACGTCAATGTCAATGCCGATGGGTGAGGGATTGCCGCAGGCAGGAGGGAAATTTTCCGCGGCACGCTCGAGTGAGCGGACTTATTAGAATATCTATAGACGGTGCCCAAATTAACAAATGCTCAGATACATAGTGCTGCAGAGCGCTCGAATTACCGTAAGCACCTACCCAATCAGTGTCCAGCTTAGACAATATAGGTCGCCCAGCCGTTGTTGAACACGCGTCTAGAAATTATAATATATACTTTGCCTCCTTGGCTTTCACAAGGTCAGTGCGCCCCAAATAAATATTTTTTAGGGTACGTTCGATTTGTTTATTTAGAATCGAATGTTTGGTAGTTTTTGGTTCAAAGTTCAAAAGTGTATTTCGAAATTATACTTTTTATCTGTTGATATTTAAATAGTGATTTGAGGTTAGATATGGAATATATTCGCGGAAACACATGCAAGTTGCTGTATATCCGCTATAATACGGCTCTTAACTCAATTTTTTATCATAAAACTGATATTTCACTTTTCTCATGGCCCTCCACTCGCTTCGCTCGCTACGGGGGCTCAATAAAAGGAAACTAAGCAGGTGCTAACCCAAGGCATACCCAAAATCAG
Source organism: Pissodes strobi (assembly GCA_016904865.1). NCBI lineage: Eukaryota > Metazoa > Arthropoda > Insecta > Coleoptera > Curculionidae > Pissodes > Pissodes strobi. Next base: position 26,512 of record MU191797.1, read on the forward strand.
GAAAAAACAAATTCAAAAATGCATTACGGCAAACCAATCTTACTTACACCTTTTCCAACACCGATTCACACAAACAATTATTTGCAGGTAGTATTTGTACTTAAATCCAATCGGCGAGCAGCAGTAAGATATTTGCGGGCGCACTCTGACCTTGTGAAAGCCAAGGAGGCAAAGTATATTATAATTTTGAGACGCGAGTCCGTTGTTGACCTTCGAAACGCATGCAATTGCATACGTTTCGAGGGTCAACAACGGCTGGGCGAACTATACCTAATCTAAGGTGTCCAGTGTCTGAATGTGTTAGATCAGCTGTTTGATGTTTTGGTTTTGTTTTTGTTTTGCTCAATTATAATCATCATTTTACCAGAGACAATTGTTGTCTCTGATTTTACCTTCAAACCGTAAATCGATTACGATAGATTTTAATAAGTCGTAGAAATTGGACCTTGACAAATGACGTTTGCTGAATGTAATTTAAAGGGGTACGAAACGATGCAGCAATTTTTAAGCTGCTATTGTGATGGAATTCAATGTAAATGAGGCATAATAGATGTGTGACATCGAAAAGCGAAAGTACATCCACATCACGGTCCAATCATCGACGGTCCAATGAACTCTATTACAACAGAGTTCATTGTCACGGTCTTCTTATGGATCTTAATAACACCAATAGGAATTCACAAAAGTGACAGTAATGGGAGGAGCTAGATGAACCAGGGAAAACGCATGGCCCTCCGTATATATTTTATTCTTATGGATCGTAACGAGTCCTACCTCCTGACGAGTCCTAGACTCACGCGGGCATCTTAAACACATTTCTGACAAGTAGATGTCTTCACGGTCCAGAGCGTCGCTTTTAGTGCGCCTCGTGGCTCAGTGGTTAAATGCTGCGTTTTTGATACGGCGGCGCGTCATGTTTGAAACGGTTTTTTTTTTCTTGATTTTGGAAATGCCTTGGGTTAGTTTGGTTTGGTTGCGTCCCGGAGCGAGCGGAGGGCATTGCATGAAGTGAAAAAAATGCAAATGTATACGTAACCATTGTGATGCGCGCGCACTGACCCCACGTTTTCTTGTAAATTTCTATTCGTAGTTGATGGTATGCGTGCTGATAATTCTATTTAATATTGCCTGAACCGATCTTTCGGATATCCTAAAACGCACTCCAAATTCTGCTTGAGTCCAGACATCCATATTATATATTATTTCTCGTTCTAAGCCCCTCAACAATATCTATCAACTCTTCTTTATCGTCGCTAGAATTTGTTCAAACATATCCATTATATCATTCAGTTTCACCTACTATCGCAATCCTACGCAGAAAAATTGGCGCCGATATTAGAAAGGCCACAATACGTCCCTATTATATCACCTTCTTCTACGTGGGGGATCTTCCAATAACTCGAGCATTACCCCCCAGTGCGTAAATTGTCTACTCATTGAAACAGAATATCGCCTGGGTATACTGGAATGGATTTCGATTACAAAGCTTCGCGCATGCTCATTACATTTGGTAAAAAGCTTCTAATTTTTGGTAAATTGCTTTCAGTACGCCTGGTAGTGCAATGGTGAGACGCTGTGCTTGGATACATCTGCCCGGGTTCGATTCCAGTCAGTGGCGAGAGATCTTTATTATTTTTATAAGGTTATGTTTGTTCCTTTTTCTTAATTTGGGTTAGTTTTATTTGGTTGCGCCATGGACCGATTTAAGCTAGGGGAGGGCCATGCGTGAAGTGAAATAGTCACCGTTCACCGATCTGCATATATGGATAAGCACAAACCGTTCTGCGTGTGTCGAAAAATCGTACCAATCATGAGGGAAAAAACCGGGTTCTGCGTCGGACAGAACTGAAAAGAGGATTCTTTTACTCATGCGCACAAACACCGAGAAGCGACAGGACCAAATCAGCTGATAAAGCTTTTACAGTTCGGTAATCAAAAATATTATCATTTCTCTCACCTTGCTTGTTGCTTGCGCTTGAAATAATTAATTTTTCTGTGTTTGCCGTATTGGGTTTTCGGCGTTTCGTTTCGTTCAGTTATTGAAGTACGTACGTGCGTTTGAGTGGTTTATTTTATCGATTTAGTTCAAAATAACTAATTTACATTTGGACATCTAGTTTAGTTTATTATTATAATAATTCGTTATAAGTGTATTTTGTTAGTGTATATGTTGGTGTAGACGTTAGGAATAGGATTTAAAGACAAAAGACCTTGAACTCCCTCAATTGGCTTGACATTGAAAATGGTTTCGAGTACCAGCTTTTTCTTTTTATTTATAAGATAGAGCATGGTCTTCAACCTTCATATTTGCAGGATTTTCCAAAAATAAATAGTGAAGTTCATAATTATCATACCAGGCATCACCACAATTTTCATATAAATGTGATTACAGAAACCTCCACCCCTTTTGGCTTGTTTGATAAGGGCTTGTCATTATATAACTTGCTACCTGTTGAAGTAAGGACTGGAACTTTAAACAAAACAAAAAAGTTTTAAAAAATATTTATTAAATAAATTGAACTAGAACAATAGTTATTGTGGAGGAATAGATGTTTTAAGGTTTCTTTTCCCCATAATAGAATCTTCCTGGTTGTTTGCTAATAAAATTTGTGTACAAGTATGGTTAAATATGTTAAAATTTCTTTAACTAAATTAGAACAATGGTTGTTATGAAGGAATAGATATTTTTAAGTATTTTTTATTTCATAATAAAATCTCGCTAGATGTATCTTACTAAAACTTAAATATGTTAAAGTTCTTTCAAGAGCAGTTAGACATGTGTATAGTCTTAAGAATTTTGTATCTTGGTACATACTACCTACATATTTTGTATTATTGGCTTTTTCCAAATAGACTACTACTACTACCTAATGTAAGTTAATGTAAATAAAACGTTTATATCATGATGTTTTGTTTTAATAAACCTTTCTTTGCCCCAAAGTTATTTTAGCTATTCAATGCAACAAAAATTCATATTTTAAAAAACTAAAAAAGGTGTATTTCTTGCCTGCAGATTGTGGTATGTAATGTGTGAATGCAAAATACTTTAACATTACAAATCTCTTTTAAAAGTAGTACCTATTCAAGACTATTAAAGAGAAAGTAAAATTTAAGGCAAACGCATATAAAAAGGGTTTTATTAGGAGGTGCTTCCATTTTTTAATATTTTTGAATCAAAGGGATGATTTTAAAAAATATATATATTTGAAAATTTACAAGTTTCAGTGCTGCGCCTGTGTTACACCAGATTTTACAGTATAAATCATTCAAATTTTCTTGGTCATAAAATCATTTTGGGCAAACTAGTTAATATTTTTAACAAAAGAAATGCATGCCACATATAAAGAATGTAAAAATTAGGTAGGTACCAAAATATTTGGTAGTATTTTTTTTGCATACCTATCAATGGTTTATTCCTTAAACATAATTATGTACTTATTCTCATATTTTTATATTTTTTAATTGGTTTTTGTATCGCCCAGGGACGAGGAAAGAAATGGTTTTTATTTTTTTTTGTCTCCAAAACAAAGCAAGATTCAGAAAAAATAGCAAAAGTTGTATATTTTATCGGTTGGTCTATTCTATTTCTTTTAAAAACCAATGGCTTGCAATTTTTGTGTTAAATATATCATCTATTAGCTTGGTTTTACATTTTTGGGAATATATACAACGACAAAAATATTTTTCCAAATTCTTAAAATCCGGACCTGTCGCTTATTCGCGGCCATGCGGTGATGAAGCACGTGGAATCGATCGATAACCTGCTAATTGAAACTACGCAGTCTCAGAATTACCTTCTTTTGTTTACATCTGAAGGCGCATGAATCAGTATGATTTGGATCGCTTTGTGCTTATCCATATATGGAGATCGGTGTCACCGTTTCACCATGCACCAAGCTTCGCAATCGAAACCATTCCGGTGTACCCAGACGCTTGTTAGAAAGCCATTATCTATAATATAGGCTTTCTATAGGGCGAGACCAATCGGGATAAAAACTTCGTAACGGTACGTCAGATCGCTCTTGGACTTATACCTATCGACAAAGAATCGAAAAAAAAAATTTTGATTTTTTGTCTGTATGTATGTGTGTATGTATGTATGTGATGAAATCGATTACAGGTCGCAATTTTGAAGATAGCGACTTGAAGTTTGGCATAGAGGTAGAGGTCCACAAACCCTCGGAATCTATTGATTTTGGTTACGATCGGTTAATATACAGGGTGTGAAAACAGGACAAGTTACCGTTTTTTTGGCGTTTTTTGGCATTTTTGTCCATGTAAACAAGGACCAACTTTTCTTTTTTTTTATGTCAAATGAAAGTATTCGGTAAGACACGTTTTTTTGTTCCTTTGCTCTTTTGCTCTAATTGTTATACAGGGTGTGAAAACAGGACAAGTTACCGTTTTTTGGCAATTACGGGTCGCAATTTTAAAGATAGCGACTTGAAATTTGGCATACAAGTAGAGGTTCACAAACCCTCGGAACCTATTGATTTTAGTTACGATCGGTTAATATACAGGGTGTGAAAACAGGACAAGTCACCGTTTTTTGCTATTTTTGTCCGTCTAAGCAAGGATAATATTCTTTTTTTATGTCAAATGAAAGTATTCGGTAAGACACGTATTTTTGTTCCTTTGCTCTTTTGTTCTAATTGTTATACAGGGTGTAAAAACAGGACAAGTTACGGTTTTTTGGCATTTAAGGTCGCAATTTTGAAGATAGCGACTTGAAATTTGGCATAAAGTTAGAAGTCCACAAACCCTCGAAGCCTATTGATTTTGGTTACGATCGTTTAATATACAGGGTGTGAAAACAGGACAAGTTACCGGTTTTTTAGCATTTACAGGTCGCAATTTTGAAGATAACGACTTGAAATTTTGCATAGAGGTAGAGGCCCACAGACCCTCGAGGCCTGTTGATTTTGGTTACCATCGGTTAATATACAGGGTGTGAAAACAGGACAAGTTGCCGTTTTTTGGCCATTAGAGGTCGCAATTTTGAAGATAGCGACTTGAAATTTTGCATAGAGGTAGAGGTCCAAAAATCCTCGAAGCCTGTTGAGTTTGGTTACAATCGGTTAATATACAGGGTGTGAAAACAGGACAAGTTACCGTTTTTTGGCATTTACAGGTCGCAATTTTGAAGATAGCGACTCGAAATGTGGCATAGAGGTAGAGGTCCACAAACCGTCGAAGTCTATTGATTTTGGTTGTTATCTGCTTATATACAGGGTGTGAAAACAGGACAAGTTACCATTATTTGGCATTTTTATTCGTATAAACAAGGACCAACTTTGGCTCTTTTCGGTGTCAATTTATAAGTAGAGGTGAAAGTATGCTAGCATTTTTTGTTGACAAAATGGTTACCATAGCAACCAATTAATAATATGTAAATCACTAATAAAGATATAGTAAGGTACTTCGGATTGTTTATGAAGCCTAATTTGATACTAAAAAATTGGTTGCTATG
>MU191798.1:2956-33263 GCA_016904865.1 Pissodes strobi
ATAATTAGGGTACCAATGAAGTCAATGAGTACTTCAAAAATAATTAGGATAGCCGAGTTTTTTTGTTTATTACAAGGAGTCAATGAGCACTCCGAATTTTATTTTTTCGAATAAATTCATAACAATTGGGGCACAAATGGAGCCAATGAGTACTTCAAGAAAAAAATTTTTCTCGGAAATTTATTTTTTCGAATAAATTCATAACAAGTGGGGTACAAATGGAGCCAAAAAAAAAATAAAAAAAAAATGGTCATAATATTGCTTGCATTATCAATGGGAGGCAATGAGAATTCTATATTTTGTATTAGCAGCATAAAATTGTGCCAAAAGTACCTACGCCTCATTAAAAATGTCAATGAGTACTCCATCCTCTTTAGTCTCTTCTTTTTTATTTTGCAATGGAGGGGGCTGGTAACAGACAATATATTGGTTTACTCAACGATACGAGCCGGTTACTTGCTGATCTTATTCATTCACAATCGGTTACTCGCACGGGCTTAATTGCCGTAAACCTCAATATAGATTTCAAGAGTCTTGGTTGGGACGGGACACGTCGGGAGAGGGGCCAGTTTCATCATGCAGTCCCCGTGCCGCAGGGACCCTCCAAATTCCCCGTCAACAAGGCCCGCAGGGGTCATATCGCCGCTGGTAGGCGATCCAAACCTAAAGGTGTGTAGTGCTGGTAGATTAAAATTATTTTTTTTTGCTTGGTCCAAGTTTTGCAAGGACAGTTTAATTCTTTCTTGGATTCGAGCTTTTAAAATACCTTTCACTAGTTCTCCCAAACACCGCCATTTTAAAAAGACTGCTTGGTCACCCGATGAGAGGTTAGCCATCCAAAATTGTGTTAATAAGCTGCTATGAGAAAAGGTCATTAGCATAGTGAATGCATGCCCTGATCAGTATATTTCTAATATTTTCATTCGACCGAAGAGCAATGACCGGCTTATATTAAATTTTAAAAATGTCAATAAATACATAAATTGCTGTCATTTTAAAATGGAAGACAATCGCACTGTGGCAAAACTGTTAAGAAAAAATTGGTTTATGTGTAAAATAGATTTGCGTGATGCCTATTTTTTGATATCAATATGTAAGGAACATAAAACGTATTTAAGATTTCATTTTGATGGAAATCTTTATGAATATAACTACATGCCATTTGGTTTGAATATTGCTCAGTTTGTCTTTACAAAATTAATGAAGCCAATTCTCAGTTCCCTGCGTAGGAAAGGCTTATTTTCAGTTATATACTAGGACGATATTCTCTTAGTAGCACTTACTCTGAGTGTCTAACTAATGTTCAGGAAACTTTAGATCTTCTAACTTCCTTGGGTCTTCTACCGAATTACGAGAAAAGCATTTCAGTATCTTCTCAGTGTACCTATTGAGTATATTGGCTTTATTCAATTGAAATGCCTATTAGTTTGCCAGTACACAAAATCACTACAACTTTGAACTTGTTCAAGAAATTTTCATCAATGAAAAATTGCTCCATAAGAGCTTTTACCAAGCTATTAGGAAAACTTACTTCGATCTGTCCCGGCATCAAGTATGGGTGGCTCTATACTAAGTTATTTGAACGTGAAAAGATTTTGGCTCTGCGTAAGTCAAAGGGAAATTTTTATGAAAAAATGAGGTTGTCCCCAATGCTTTTCAGGGATTTTCAGTGGCGAATTCACAACGTGCCTCACGCAAAACATTTTATCAGGATTGATACGGTCGCGTTAGAAATTTTTTCCGATGAATCTCAAACTGATTGGGGCATTTGCTGTTCGAGTAATAAATCTCACGGATTCTGATCAGAAATTGAAAAACATCACATAAACTATTTAGAGCTATTAGCTGTGTTCTTTGATGCTATGCTGAAAAATGATCTAATTGTAATATTTTATGTCGTGTTGACAATACGACGGCATTGGCATATATTAATAAAATGTGCAGTGTACAATTCCCTAAACTTAAAAATGCAAAATGCAAAAAGGTTGTTTCATGGTTGAGAGATCCTGAAAGTGTGGCAATTGATGCTTTCACTTTTAATTTGGAAAACGTTTATTTTTATGCATTCCCGCCATTTTCTTTGATACCCAGATTACTAAATAAATTAATTTCCGATAAAGCAAGAGGCATCCTTGCCTTCCCTCTCTGGTACTCTCAACCACGGTATCCAATGTTTATATTCTCCTCGAATGCGTACCACTTATTCTTCACCCTTGCACTTTATTGTCATTCAACAGGATACCTCATCCCCTGTGGAAGAACACTACCCGGGGGGCCGCCATCGTATTATTTAAGCATTGTATTATTCGGTTGGGAAACGTCCCAACCGAATCTCTCAATATATGCCTAGCTTCAATTACTAATAAAACCATTAATCAATATAATGTTGGTTTACGGCCATGGTGGAAGTATTGCAAGAAGGAGAAATATAAAGTGTTTGATCCATCAGTGCCTTCAGTTCTTAAATTTCTTACGTTGCGTTTCAATAAAGGGTCTTCTTTTAGCTCCTTAAATTCCTATAGGGCTGCACCTTCCTAAATATTTGGCCCAAGCTTAAGTGAGGATCTTAGAATTTAAGAGATTAAGCTCTTTACGACCTCCAAAGCCCAAATATACTCATACCTGGGATCTCATCATAGTCCTTAATCACATCAAAAATATGTCAAACGTTGCTCTGATATTGGAACAGCTAACACTTAAAACTGCTATACTTTTAGCTCTAGCTACGGGCCAACAACGCGTGCAGAATATATGTTAATATTGAATTATGTAATATTAAAAAAATTTGAGATAAATTGGAAATTCGTATTTCAAAAAGACCTAAAACTACAAATGTAACAAAAATTGAGCCCACGTTTTTTTTTTACCTAGCGACGTAAGTATTTGCCCTGCTAGAACACTGCTTTCGTACGTAGAACTGCGACCATTCGAGCAGATATTTAAATCACTTTTTAAAAAGCCTTATCACGCAGCTTCTACGCAAACCATCAGCAGGTGGTTAAAAATTGCATTAAAGCAAAGTGGCTTGGACATTACTGCTTTTAGCGCCCATAGCACTCGGCATGCGTCTACGTCCGCCGCTAGGAAAGGGATAAGTTAGCTCCAATAATCGGTTGGACAGAAAAATCACAGACATTTGCATTTTTTTTACAATAAACCATTAGTTCCTACTACAACTACTTTTGCCACAGCCGTTCTCAGCAGCACTTAGTAGATATGTCCTAGTAACATGTTAACAAGAACACGCCGTCTACTCCATTTAGTCTAGGTTCCTTTAGTTTTATCGTTATTTTTTCTTTTGTATTATCGCTAATTTTAAAATTAAAAACTCTTTTGTTTGAAATAAATTGTTGCAACTTACTCTAAACTACTACATCTATTTTATTTATGCAGACGAGGCTGAAATATAATTGAATGATTAAACGAACTTACCTAAGTGAAGTTTAATCCTAATTATATGAAGCCTCGTCGAAATAAATAAGCTCCCTCCCTTATAACCTTTCCCTCCCATATAGTTGCAACTATAGGCTTTAAACAGGAATGATCCAACACGGCGCGGCGCGGTAGTACCGTCACCTATTCGGTGTGCTGTGTCAACGAAAATTTTTATCTTTGAACTGTGTGAGATTTGACGTCAAGCGGAGTTACTACATCTATCTTATTTATTTGCTTCATATAATTAGGATTAAACTTCACTTAGGTAAGTTCGTTTAATCATTCAATTATGAACGTTTACCTCTTTACTAAAGACGATCTGTATTACTGATCGAATTTGTATCTAAATCAGTTTTATCTTTGAAAGACAATTCAAAATTATTGCCAAATGGGTTGAGAATATTTTATATCATATACAAAAATCTAGGTTGCTTACCTGTGAAGTTGTAGTGACTGTTGCCCGCGAAGGGATGTTTTTTATTGTCAGCATATTCGGTTCGTTTCCGTTCGCATTGTGGTCATTTGGAAAATCGGTCGCCATCTGAAACAAAATGATTAATTAAAGTTTAATCAAACCTAAGACAATTGTAGCATGTTAAGGTGGCAAATCAGCTCTGCAATAAATTGGAGCCTGAGTGTTTTGCAGATAAAACCAAACAATTTCACTTGTGATCTTTACAATGAACAGAAAAGTAGTTTACTGGTTGGACATGCTATAAAATAATTTTGTCAACTTTCAGCTTTATTATTTAATTTTGTGGCCGAGAATTGCCTTAACATTTACAGCACTGGATCCTTCAAAATCTTCCCTACATAAAATACACTCTGTCACGCTCTGGTTTTCGCGGGTCTTTTTTTTTTTGACGATAAGGTTATCGATTTCCTCTGGTGTTACTATTTTCCATAATCGTCAGCAAACATAACATATTATCATGATACACAGTGCTGCAGACGGATAGAGCTAAAAGTACCTAAAATTCCCTAGACATTTAAGGCTCACTCGTTTTCTTTTTTTTTACTATTTTAGGTTCATTCTAGTAAAGCAAAAATAAAGAGAAAATTAATCTATTGAGGGATAAAATTATTACTCAATAGACCAAATAAAAGCTCCACTTTATGTTGATGGTAAGGCTGATTGGCAGTAAAAGTGACCTTTGCTGCCGCTAGTTTATCCAATCAAATGACGTGTTTTTTTTTTAATTCATTGGGCGTCTGCGTCTCTGGCATCCGAGCATGTCGATCATATTTTCAACGCATAAAGCAGCCCGCACATTACGTCGGAACGGAATGGATCGGAAAGGAATGGAACGGAACGAAATGGAATGGAAATTCTGAATCCGCGCACATTAGCGCGGAAGTCCGCGGAAAAGACTTGTATAGCAGCCCGCACATTACCCCGGAACGGAATGGATCGGAATGGAATGGAACGGAACGAAATGAAATGGAAATTCTGAATCCCCGCACATTAGCGCGGAAGTCCGCGGAAAAGATTTGTATATGAGTGGTTTATTTTTAGAGTAGCTTGATAACTTTGTGTTTGTTGCCGCGGAACCACGGAAAAATTCGCTCGCAGAGCAATCCCAGCGATTCCATTCCGTTCCGATCCTATCCGCGCTCTTCCGATCTGCGTTAGTGTGCGGACCCTTACTTATATACATGCTTTATAAAATTTTCGTTCCATTCCATTCCGATCCATTCCGTTCCGCGATAATGTGCGGCCTGCTTAAATCGGCGGCTGCAAAAATCCTTTGCTGCCGCTCGGGAAATATAAATAAATTAGTAATTTAAAGTTTTTCGTTTGAAGAAAAATAAACATGTAAATAAATTATTCGGAGTAAAAGTGACTTTTGGGACTCGTCTGTAGCCGCACTACGAAATGTACCACTTTTACTCCCAATAATATTTATTTATTTATTTATTTATTCAATTTATTGATGCTAAAAAGTACAATAATCATACACAAGTCAATTCAATAGGAATCCAAAAAGTAAAATACAATTAAAAAAAACTTCTACTGAGAGCTAAGACATAGGTAATAAAAAATTATTAAAAAGTGACAATACAGGCAATACATCTGAACCTTTAACACACAAAACAACATAAAAACAACTCACGCTTTTTATAACAGAAAGTCGTCAAAACTGGACCGAAGACAGATCTCGAATGAAAAGAAAGCATTTTTAATCAAAAATTATTTTACTTTGAGCTTAAATCAATTAAGCGGCAGATCCTTGACGCAGACAGGCAAGGCATTAAAAAATTTGATTGCGTAGTAGGACCCCCATTTCGAGACCTAGAAAGCCTCAGATAAGGGTCATCAAGGAGTTGCTATTTGTGGTGTACTGTTGATGAGTATTAGCATGAGTCATAAACCTGGAAAGGTGTTCCTTGGCAAATACTAGGCATGCCAGAATATATGCACATGGCAGGGTAAGCACCTTCAGTTGTTTGAAGTGTAGTCTGCAGCACTCTCTATATTCCAAATGAGCTACCAGTCTTATACACTTGCGTTGCAATGCAAATATTTTAGACATATTGACCCCAATTAATGAGACAGTAAGTCATTATATAGTGAAAGTACCCTGAGTGTGCAGGTCGACACTGAGCCAGACCAGCTACAGATAAGGAATAGGTATCTTGGCAATTTGAAGGACAAATCCTCAATGTGAGATTGCCAAGTCAATCCTCCATCGAGAGTGATGCCAAGAAAATTTACTGTTCCATCCAGGTCTAGTTGACAGGAGTTAAGGTCTCTAAGGGAGAATATTAATTTAAGCATAGTCGATTTGATATCGCCCATTCCCTCAGATTAGCACATGACTCGTCCACTGTGAGAGCAAGGTTAGATACACTTGAATCAGCAATCAGAGTTGTAGTGTCATCAGCATACCGACAGAAGGTAGTCAGGATCACAGCTGGGCAGATCATTAGCATACACTCGAAACAGAATAGGCCCAAGAACCGAACCTTGCGGTACGCCATACTTCAGCATCAGCTCCGAGACCTACCACTCTCAAAATAGACATACTGACTTCTATCTGTCAAATAGGACTGGAGCAGCTTAATACTATTAAGATCAAATTTATAGTATTCGAGCTTCTGAAGAAGTATATTATGCTCTACGCAATCAAAAGCCCTTGACAAATCATGAAACGTGGCATGTGAGTATAGGCCACTCTCAAAGCCCTCAAGAATCTTCTCACACACATCCCTGACCGCTTAGCCAGTGGAGCGTCGCTGCCTAAACCCATGCTGCTTCCTGTAAAGCAGGGCATTTTGTTCAAAATATTCCTCAATCTGAATCTTAAGCAGTCTCTCATAAATCTTACCAAAGATTGGAATAAGCGAAATAGGACGGTAATTTTTAGCATACATTCTAGAACCCTTTTTATGAATGGGTATGACTTTGGCAATCTTGAGAGATCCCGGAAATTGCCCTCAGAAATAGCCAAGTTAATCAGTTTTGTTAGTGAAACAATAATCAAGTTTTTTATGGTTTTTATGAATTTCATATTAAAATCATAAGGGTCTTTACTTGGGCTATTGCTCATACCATATATAACCTGACGCACCTGAATATAGGTTATCTCATCACGAAAAGAAAAGCCAAGTCCACAAGGACCAGTGAAATATTTTATAGGGTTGCTAGAAGGTGGAGGTAGATTTTGTTTTAATTTGAGTGGGAAATTAACAAATGATTCATTAAAATGTGATCCGGCTTGGCTCTGTTACTTTAAAGTTATTGTTAGATGATGTTATGACTCCATATAGCTTGGGACGGATTACTAGTCTGATTAATAAAATTATCATTTTCCTCCACCTTTTTGGCTTGAATTTCCATGCGATATTTATTGCGGTAACTCCACACAGTTTTAGCTGATATTAGGTTGGGACATTGCCGATTGACCTGCCTTAAAAGACAAAGTCGGTCGCTCATTTCTCTCAAGGAACCATCAAACCACTTGGATGCCGCTGAGTTTCTGGCGGTGTTCGCTGATTTGGATTTCAGTTCACAATATCTCATATGTAAGCATCAATCAGGGAATCAACAAAAAAACCAAAAGAAAGATCAACATCAACTGCCTATATAGTCCCAACTGATTGTCTCCACCAGATTATAAAAATTCAACAAGCCTCACTCAGCAGATACGTAGTGCATCACCCACCCCGGAAGACCCTTCATTGAATTGAAAGGTAATTCCCAGGTGATCTGACAGAGACACATGACTGATGATGGCTTTATAATTGGGACTCGGAACATTTGTAGATATATTGTCCAGACAATTCGTACCCCTTGTAGCCCCCTTAATTGCTGGATATAGTCCAAAACCGGAGAAGTGGTCAGCAACACTCCGATATTGACCATGGTCTAAGTTAAACAACATTAAAGTCACCAGTAATAATGTATTTTTTGTTAATGGCCAAGCTACTCAGAAAACCATCCAGGCCACTCAGAAAACCGTCAAAGTCAACCAATGGAGATGGTATATATATCAAAGACTCACAATATACTATACCTAATATGAAACAAAATCTTAAATTTAATTTGAGGGTTGATGACCTTAATTTTAACCATAACTGACTGACAACAATTATTTTTATCAGAGGCAAATTAATAACAAAATATGGAAAATTATCCTTAGGGTCACAGATATGCTCATGTATTTGCCTTGAATATATATGCGCGTCATCTGTTGTGGATCTCGAGAACATCATAATGTCCGATACAACTTGCTTCCCAATACTACCCGACCTTCCCCTATTATGCTGCAGGTACCGACCGAGTATACTCGGGTACCGAGCAAGACATAACGTATGTTTCACTTGTGTTTGTTATAATCGTGGCATCTGGTGAAGCTATATAGTAATTGTGAAATGTGTCATGAAAACTAAATAAGGTGGAATATGTACCAAACTATCTTTCATCTTCATATTTTATTCAAATACGAGCTTTGTTACGTTCCGTTTCCTTTTTGCATTTTCCTAGCAATTACCCTTGGTATAGTGGCTTCATGATTTTAAAATAATTATTATTAGTTGATTTTTCGCATTTTTCTGTGTTTAAGTTTTTTTTGTAGGTACACTGATAAAAATGTGGAAAAAAAACCTTAATAAATATTTCTTTGCTTTATATTTATTTGCTTCAAATAAAAATCCCTTAGATTAAACAAAATTTCTTTAATTTAAATAATTGGGCGTGTTTGATTTTTCTTGGTTATTTCTTTGCCTTGTGATAGCAAGACTTTTTTCCATATTAAACACATATTTATTCGCTTTAAAGCTTTACAGATACGAAACCTCTCCGTTATTTAAAACAAATAAGGATTGCTTTAAATTAAAGATTGTGAATATTGGACCAAATATTATTTCTTCATCCGAGTCTCGTTCAACTCGTAGCAGTTGCGCTGGCCGTGTCGACGCTCTACGCTCCTCGTGTCCTCAGTTCAGTTTCATTTCTGCTGCCGTCCTATAGGGAGATTTTATAGAGTGTATCCACCCAAGGTCGCTATTTTTTTAGTATTTGTGATGGAAAATACATTAACTAAGTGGAACTTAGGTCATTTGTGCCCTCATTTCAAGGTAAGTTACGTTTTTTATTATATTGCTTAGCTAGGTACATAATTAATCATTTGTAAATAAGCAGCGTTCTCTCATAATCAAAATGGCGTGAGTTTCACTAGTAATTAAAAACTGTTTTCTGCTATTACAACCTAGAAATGCAGATGAATTCACGCGATATACCCCTACAATAGTGTACAGTACACTTAGACAGTTTGGCGTACGATCTTGATTGAGTAGGATTTTTGCTTTTTACGTTGTATATACAAGTTCAATGGCGTCCTTTTCGTTCTTGTACCTACATAATATAATATGAATTGATAGGTATTTCAAAGTCCTATTTATTCAATCTGAATAAATAAATGGTTGATCCATGGAAATACAGTTTTGAAGCAAATTGTTTTTTATTTCGATTAAATCTAATAGTATTTAAAAAAAAATAATTATTTTAGTTAAATGAATAAGATATACTTTTAAACAATGTAGCAGTCTATTCAAATAGCATCATGAACAACAGTCGCAATTGTTTTGTTTCTATTATTTTTTGTTTTAGTTATTGTTGTTTTATTTTTAGATCAAACTATTGATGCCATCGAAGTTTTACGTAGCCTGATGGAACTCGATTTAATGTCGTTACTAACAATAGAATCGGTGAAAATCTTGTGTCATTTCCATTCAATGCTCATTATACTGGATCTGGAGAGGTAGTTGTATGTCCTATTAGTTGAATTAAGTAAAATATTACTGCCTTTCACTATTTTTATATGATAAAATTTTTATGGACTCTAGAATTTTAGTATTTTTTTTATAAAACTAGTGAGTTACCGTTAAAATTAATAAGTAGTACAACTTATACCATAATATGTTTATGTTCCTATCTAGTATTTAGAAAAAAGTTAATAATAACTAATTTTTTTATTATAAAAATGATTTAACCTTCAAGACCAGTGATAAGCAGAGACAAAATAATCTAATAATATTTTATATTTATATTTTGGGAATACTCGTTTTGTTCTTTGCTTTTAATACCTTTGAATAAAAATGTTTCTTGGATATCCCTTTATTTTATTTGCTGTGGACAACTGTTCCTGTCATGAACTTGGTAATTAAAAGTTAAGTGTTCTGACATACCATTTACAAATCGGCGGGTTAGATAGGGTTCGGATTTTATATTCTTTAGCAATTAAAAGAAAACTAAGACATATAGTTTATTTCTGCTAAAACGTGAAGCCTAAATACGTCTTAAGAATAATAACAGTGTTTTTTTTATTTTTTTTAAGCTACATAGTTGTTATAGCTTTTTTTATTTGCTAATGAAACCGACTTCTAATCACTCATCTAACTGAATGTTGATAAATAATCCTTTTAGAAAGATGAACACATATTTGCAACTGCCAAAACTTTTTTTTTATTTAAGATCACCAACGCAAACAGTAAACATTGAACAGGCTTGAGCAGACAAAAATGATTTGATTCAAATAAGAGAAATTATTTCGTACAAATGCCCAAAACTTTGGTTTAAATAACCAACCTATTTAAATTAAAACACAAAGTTTTTGGAACAAATATACCTCAGATTTCAATCAAAGCACAAAGGTTTTAGAACATATATATGATATATTTGTTCCAAAAGCTTTGTGTTTTAATTTAATTACGCCGGATATTTAAACCAATGTTTTGGGTATTTGTACGAAATAATTTCTCGTATTTGAATCAAAAAAATTTTGTTTGTTTTAAAGTTATTTTTCTTTGATGTGAACAACGATTATAAAATCATATTGTTTGTTCGCAATAAATATTTATTTCGAACAAAGAAAATCTTAAAAATAAATCAAATAAATATTATTTTTTATTCAAACAAATATTTGTTAGGCCATTAGCAAACAAATATTTGCTTGAATAAACTCCATTTTTATTTGGATCAAAGAAATTTTTTTTTCAGTGTAATTTATAAGACTTTGAGTTTTTTTAATTTTTCAGTCCAAAAATCAAATGCACACATATTTTTAAAATTTGTGATATCGTGCTTCGAATTTTTTATGAACCTTACAAGCATATTTCTGGTAAAAAAGAAGACTAAATTCGAGAACCCTAGAAGGTGGAATTTTACAACCGTGTTTCGGCTATTACATAGGCGTAGTACCGGTTTTTCATTTCGTAGAAACATTATTGCTCAGACACCTGCCTATGGTAACCTCAAGAAAAAAAGTGAAACACTTAATGCGTTAAAAGTGTTAGTAAAAGTGATCTGTCTATAAATGAAAAAGTTATTATTCTTAACGTCTACAATGCCCTTAAAACCCAAAACACAACAAATCATGAAAAAGCATTCTCAAGGAGAGCACCCGTTACATTTTATAAAAGAGTTTCGGACAATTCTGGCTCTATTGGTTGTGCAAGAAAAAATAAGCGAATTACAACAATTTACTAATGCGATATTTGAAACGTCGGACTATGCGTTTTACCATGCTTTGAACCGACCACACCAAGAAAAAGTTTTCAATTTAGATCTGATTTTTGTATTTTTTGCAGAATATAAATACATTTGGGATTGATTTAATTCACTGTTTTTTTTTTAACGAGGGAGGAATATTTTAGCAAAATTTTACTTCCGAAGATAGAAAAGATGATAAATGAATAAATTATACAGATTGAGCTTTTACCTTTACTAATATAACGTTAATTTCAATAATTGTTTTAATTCTGTTTAAATTTTTATCTATTTCTACATCTGTTTACAAATTCGTTTTCATTTTTTGCGGTTTTTTTCTTATTTTCCAGAGCTAGTTTGGAGAATATCGACTAAAAAATTTTCACATATTTTTATTAATTTCTCGTTTAAAATTAAAATCAATTTTAATTATCCAGGGGAAATCTTGATATTCTTATACAGATTGAGCTTCTACCTTATAGAAGACTAATATAAAGTTAATTCTAATAAGTGTTTTGATTTTGTTTGAATTTATATTTATTTCTACATCTGTTTAAAAATTCGTTTTCATTTTTTGCAGATTATTTTTAATTTCCAGAGCTAGTTTGGAAAATATCGAATATAAATGTTCCCAAAAAATTATACTCATACTTTTGTCTTATACTTGAGGGAAAAGAGAAAAGATTAAATGAAAAAGAAAAACTATTAAATGCTAAAATACTATTAAAATTATAAATTTATTTTTAGAAATTAAGAAAATGTAAAAATAATCGATTAATTTCTCGTTTAAAATTAGAATCAATTTTAGTTATCCAGCAGAAATCTAGATATTCTTATAATATAGATTCAGCATTTACCTTATAGAGGACTAATATAAAGTTAATATTAATAAGTGTTTTAATTTTGTTTAATTTTTTATATGTTTCTATTCTACATCTGTTTAAAAAATAGTTTTATTTTTTTGCAGATTCTTTTAATTTTCCAAACTAGCTGAAAAATATCGAATAAAATTTCCCCAAAAAATTATACACATGGAAGAAAATAACACGCCTACGAGACAAGTGCCGTACGAAGGCGACCTTAGACTATATAAATACTCTAAGGAGGCGACAACAAAAAATAAATATGCGTATACATTAAAGAAATCCGGTTTTTCTTTATTCATTTGTCCATAATAAACACTAATTTAATGAACTTGCCCATAGACACGCCACTGGTATATCGATTTCCTTCAGAAATAATAAAATCCATTGTATGTTAACTGGTTTGCATCCTTAATATCAACCATAGATATATAATTTTGAAACGAACTTTGAACTGTTTATAAATACAAAAGAGCCACAATATTTCTTTAGTATAGTGGCTTCTGAATTTTCATGAATTAAATTTTGCGCTTTTCTTGGCATTTTGCGAACAAAGGCATTGAATATCGTGTTCTAAATATTTTTTTTTGCTTTTAATCTTTTTTCTTTCTAAAACAAATACACATTCATGAAGTTTCTGGTGTTCGTGCTTTGAAATATTTTCATTGAACCTGGCAAGTATATACCTCAAAAGCAAAAGAACTAAAACGGTTGTAAAAATAAAAGAGTAAACATGCAGGAATAGTGCTTAAAGTAATGTAGTCAAGCCATCAAGGGGAAAAGACACTTTTCACAAGTATTAGGTCCAACCTTTTTCCCTATAAGCGAGAACAATAAATACTTCTTTTAAGGAATAGCTATTCTTCTTGCACCACTCTTTGTACTATCAGTATCTGATTTTTAAATTATTTTCAAACACTGAAAGCATTTTTTCGCATAGTTAGTCGGATGTCACTGTTTTATATAGTGGCGTATTGTTTCAGTTTTTATTATTTATTTATTTTTTATCATTGTTTTTGTATAAAATTTTGATACTGTTCTTCAGTATTTGATATAGTGCTTTGCGGAAGACCAAAGAGAATGAGGACGCAGGGAACTTTAGATGTGCGTTTTTTATTACCCAATTTTTCAAATATTAAAACTGTTATTGCAGGAAAATTACGATATTTGTGTCATTTGTTACTACTTCAGCACGATCATGGGAAAATTATATAATAAGGTTTAATACAGTAAAACCTGTCAATAATGGCCACCGAAATTATATGAATCATCGTCCGCTATGGAAAGGTGGATGTAATTGACAGGTAACAATTACTATTTGTATGAAAAGAATAAATAAAAATCTTACTAATAAAGAATCCATTTTTGAGATTTTTTTCGGCCTAAAGGTGATATTGTGCCGCCGACAGAAACAATCCAGCCAGCCATTTGAGGCTACAAAATTTTCCATTTTTAAATTTTTTGCTGCCTCAAGTGCTTTTCGTTTAATTACTGGCCCAGATATTGCCATATTTTTATTTTTGGCTTTGCAAAACCAACTGTACACAACTTGATCCAATTCCAATCCTTCCGATTTGGGGAATTTTCGTTTTTGATTCAAATTAGCACCTTCTTCAAACATCTTCCACAGTTCTTCTTTATTTTTTAATATATCGATTATTTGAGTTTTCCCGACACCAAATTTTTCGGCCAACTTTCGCGAACTTAATGGATAAATTTCACTTTCCGCGATGATATCAATTTTGTCTTTCAGTGGCAAACGTTTTCTTTTTTGCGACATAATCAACAACTTTTCGAACACGACGAGACTTTTACACTGATAGGGCGGAGGCAATACTAACCCAAAAAATATCCCGGCCTTATTAGCAGGTAGAATTTGGGCTCGGTTTGCGGCGACCGTTTTACAAGGGTATATCCGAAATTTAAATGGTTTTGTGTATGGGAATTCCATGTATTCGCAGTGAGTAGTACCTTTATTTTGCTCTGGTAAATTTGTAGACTGCTGCGGTTTAAGTCAAGATATTTTTCTGTTTTTAACCTACATGCATTTATTAAAAGCCATAGGTTACTAATTTGGATAGTCATTATAATAATAATTGCAATTAGTGCCCTTAGCTGCTGAAAATGGTGTTAACCAGTGACAAAATACTGGGATAATAAACGAGAATGTTTTTATGGAAGCTGGCCGATAGGTGAGCAGGTCAGGACTTTGGAGACAAAAATAGATACTGCGGATACTAAATTAAACCACGTTCAGGCTGTGAAAGGGGAAGTGTCTCTTGCAGTAGCAACAGATAGAACAGATTTCTAAACTTAATCAAATGCGACTATATTGGTTGCCTGAAGATACCTACGAAGTTGCTGATGCGTTCCAAACAAAGCTTGGTCTTCCCAATATTAAGGGAAGTAAAGCACTGTTATCAAATTGACAAACAAAAGGACAAGAGACCGAAGCCTAGGTTATAAGGTTCATATCCATTAAAGAGCGTAATCTTGTATTTTTAATAGTCTTTATTAACGAACTCATTATTCATCGATACGAATTGCTGATTAGGATCAACTTGACGGAGAAAAGGTTTGTTTTTTAAATTTAATTTATTTATTCTCGTTTTTGTATAAAATTTTGAATGCATTTCGTCAATATTTGGCAGCTAAGGTGCTCTCTAAAGATCCCAGCCAGCAACCTGGAAGTTTCAGGAAAGGGGATGGAAGTTATACTTCCTCTCAAGAAGGGACTGCCAAACTTTAGCTGGAAACGCATTTTCCTGACTGTAACAGCCAAGAAGTGACATGGCCAGAGAACAAGCGATACATTCCAACCGGAGACGATTGGAACTTATCGAACAAGGTCATGACTAAAGAAAAGCTACAGTGGGCTATCAAATCATTCAAGCCCTTAAAGTCCTCCTGACCGAACGAAATTGTTCCAGCTCTGCTTCAATGGGGAATCGGGGCTCTGTGGGATCATTTAGAAATGCTATTTAAAGCTCTCCTGGCCCACAAATACATACCCAAACCTTGGAGAAATTTAAGAGTTACCTATACACCCAAACCAGGAAAAAATAACTACCCTGAACCAAAATCATTTATGAAAACTCTAGAAAGGCTGTGTGATAGATACATTAGAGGAGTTATCCTACCATACCATGATATCCAGCCAAACCAACACCCATATCTAGCTGGAAAATCTACAGAAACAGCACTTCTCTGCGTAGTTCAAACAACTGAAGAAGCGTTGCACCGGAAATAATGCGCTCTCGGACCGTTTCTTGACATTGAAGGAGCCTCTGATAAGGCTACTTTTCACAGCGTAAATACGGTACTAACAAACCTAGGAATCCACCCCACCATGAGGAGCTGGATCGCCAATATGCTGAAACTTAGAGTAGACCTAACTATAGGTAACAAAACTGTCACAGTACTCGTAACGAGAGGATGGCTCCAAGGAGGGGTACTCTCCCCGTTGCCTTGGAATGTGATCGTAAACAACTTCATTGAAAACCTGAACAAAGCAGGACTCTTTGTGATCGGATCGGCAAGTTCGAAGTCAGAGTTAACGAACAGAGCTTTCAAAATAGTAGAGAGATCCAACGAAAACGTACTTTCGGTTAATCCCAACAAAACAGAGCTTCTGCTGTTTACAAGAAGGAGGAAATTGAAATTCTATCCACCCTCTTTGTTCGGGGCACAACTCAAGCTATCAAAAGAAGTTAAATATCTAGGAATCATTCTAGACAAGAAGGTTAACTGGCAGCGCCACCTAGATCTTAAGTATGAGAAACCTCTTCGAGCCGTTTACTAGTGCAGGAGATCCATAGGGTCGACATGGGGACTGTCACCTAAAATCACACACTGAAAAGGGGCCCCAAGCCTATTATAACTCATATAGGAAGGCAAATGGATTTTTGGATGAAGACTTCGAATTCAATTGAAGATTGCCACGAAGAATATCTTGGGCATCAGTAATAGTGATGGATGACGCCAGCTGTCATTCTATCTTACTAGAGAAGCTTCTCACAACTTCATGGGCAGAAGCGGAGATTACTGAGTAGTAACAGTAGAACAGATTGAATGGTGATGGTAAGTACCATGGTAAAAAAAAACAACTTTGGGATATTGTTAGGCAGTGTAAGTCAAAGTTTAAAAATCACGTTTGGTTATTGATGATAAAAGATCGAGGTATTATTATACATATCTTACTCCTCTATCAGTGTGAGCTGAACTCAATAGTTCTTATAATATGTAAAGCGAATTGAAAAACACACATCTGCTAAAGTTTTCGATTTTAAATTTAGGATAAACATTGTTTGCTCGAAAATTTTAATTTAGTATGTAAATGAATAAATATTATCGAGCCAGTGGCGGAGTAGTTAACGCGTTAAAAGGGTAACTTATAAATTTGAAATTTAGAAAAATAACCTCACTGTTATCTAAAGTATATTTAATTTCAGCTTACCCAAATGTTTCCTATAGTGAAAAATAAACTAATTCTATAGGAATTTCCACCTTAAAACCAAACACTACTATGTTATGTAATTTTACCGTACATGCTCCGGAAATCATGCAACCAACCTATAAACCGCGTCGCCCGTGAAATATTGATGTGTAAAATTCAAGTGCAATAAACATTTTATGCCGCATCCGCCAATTGCAAGGGAAAGAACAAATGAATAAAACAACAGTTACGTTGCAGTTATGTGCTAACTACCGTACGTGTCAAAATAAGGTTTTTATTCGTGCAGGTAGGCAGGTGCTACCTGCTTATACCGCAAATAAACATTTATGTTGAAATAAATACAAATTCAATCCATGTACCAAGAGATCAATAAATAGATAACCTTCTATAGAAATAGTATAAACCTTATCACAGTGAGGAAAGTATATAAGAAAGATTGGGGACCTTGCTTACTTAATTCGTTTGTATTATGCAGCCCGTTAAGTGTGTAAAAACATCTCATATAATTAAATGTTTATTCATAATGCTACATGCAAAATACATATATCTATATCTTAACATAAATACAAGACTTGACTTTTATTAAACTAACGGCAACTTCAAAATCTAGCAATCAACCAACAGATCATGAGATACATGGTCAAAAGCCTTACTGGGATCTACTTGCTTGATTTTTATCCTCAGTATATTCGTATATTCCTATATAAATTTGGCTATAACATTGATAATTGGCTGGCTTATGTTTGATATGGTAACCAAATTGACGAGGATTTAGCAAGTTGTGAAAATAACTAAAATTAACTTAATCGTGTTGCCAGTCTTTGAACTATTTTCGATCTTTCGAACAGTGGTTTCAAAGAACCCTCAGCCAACCAACCATAATTATTAATCGATTCTTAGATCTTATTTTTTAAATACTTTTATTTCATGTATTTAATTTAATTTTATTTTCCTGTGATCAAAACTATGTTCGATTCAAGAATGTTTGACAGCACACAACCTCAATTATACAACACAGTACAAGTGCGAAGGCCATTTATTTGTATATAAAGTGACCACAATAATTCCATAAAGTAAAATATGCCTTTGTATAACAGGTATAGATATCAACTACCTAGTTTCTACTTATTATACAACAAGGGCCAAATAGAGTTCCACAATTTATCATCGCTAATAACGTTTAATGTATTGCACCGATTTGGTTTTATTTTTGGAGGGTTAGTAGGCTGCTATGTTCTTGTGACGCTGTCCAATTTCGATCTAAAAGTTCTGTATTATTATTATTATTATTATTATTATTACTTAATTTAGAATCTCAACTTTCCGTTGGTTGCGTTTACACTAGGGAAATAATTCACTTTATCCTATGGTGAAGAATTTTCTGACCAGGTGACAGGTCTGTAATATAGTTGCTTTCTGCATCATTTTGCCTATATATATGTATAGCGGTAAACCTAGTTTTTCCATATAGTTTGGAAGCCTTGTCGCAACTACTCCTTCCACTGAGACGACTAATGGGATTATATTGATTCTTTAGCTTCCAGTTGGACTTAGCTTCAATGGCCAAGTTTTGGTACTTCAGGTTTGGGGTGAGAGGCACTGCTATATCGATGATGTAGCATATCTTCTGTCGTTTATCAATTAGGACTATATCAGGTCTATTAAACTCTACGCTTTTATCCGTCCTTATGTACCTATCCCAGTTTAGAACCGATGATTCATTTTCAAGTACAGGATCGGGTGTGTACTTGTAATAGGGGATTGCACTCTGAGTTAGATTTTGTTTTACAGTTAGCTGCTGGTGGATGATTTTGGCGACTTGATTATGATGTCCCAGATAAGCGCTGTTGGACAAGAGACTACACCCCGCTGAGACGTGATCTATTATTTCACTCGGTCTCCGGCATTTTCTACACACGTCGCTCACATTGAGATATAATATGTGCTTATCATAATTACCACTTTGTCCTGGATGGTGAATATAAAGCCCTCAGTTTCAGGGTGCAGAAAACCTTTCGTAATAAATGCCACTGATGCTATCATCTATGTTTTCCCCGTTCAAAGAGTTAGGGTATCTACCATGCAACGCTCCAGGTCTCCAATCTTTGAGAGGACCAGTTTACTGGCTGGCTCTTCTCTTTGTGCTGCATGTGTCAGATTCATTATAGTAAAGTTGCGGTCATACGATATGATTGTCCTGATTGTATTATGGGCATGGGACCGAAAGTATTTACGCAGTTTAGATACTTGGTTCTGGCACAGCTGTTCGATGTTTAACAGTCCTCTACCCCCCTCCGCACCATCCAGGTAAAGGCGTTCTATGGCCGATTTAGGGTCGAACGAAACTTCGTGAGCAGTCTCCGCATCGTCCTGTCAAGTTCAGCAAGGTCTGCGTCACTCCACTTTACCACCCCAAACGAGGTAATGGCAGTAATGTGGTTCTTTACCCTATATACGTATTTTTTCTTGATTTCTGCTTTTTTGTGGTATGCTCTAACCCTGAGTTTTGTTTGTTGTTCAGAAACTAATTAGCAGGCCGAACACAAGACTAAATGTAGTGGCCTTCATGGACTTATATCGACACATATTACTTTATCTCTGAAGCAATAAAGTAGGCCCTTTTATGCTTGAATATTTCGAAGGAGAGGTAATAACTGGTAACGTCTATGACTTACGACGTTTTTATAGCTCTGCACCTACAGTGTGCGGTATAATTGAGGTTGTGCGCTGTCAAACATTTCTGAATAGCCTATACCAACTTTATTATCTAGAAGTCAAATCGTTTACATTCTAGTTTCTGCACCTCACATTGATCCCTATCCAGTTCATAATGGTAAAAAGTGTTGACCCTTGCTACTCTATTGTCATTCGATGATGCGTGATAATCAATTTGGTGGCTTGCAAGATATGCAAGTGAACACGATTTACTCTATAAACGATGGTGTTCCCAAACTGGCTCCAAACCCAAACTGGCTTATGTTATACATTGTTTAATTTTCTTTCACAAGAAGGGGTAAACTAAAAGCATAAAATATTATTTCAGATTAGTTATTGATACATTCTAAACATTTCAGTTCCCTCCCTGATCTTGCTGATTAATAACCTGGTCCAAAATTTAACTATCTAGGCCCAAACAGACAGACATGTATTTTTTTTATACTATAAAGTTTTTGTTTGCACTTGCCAAGTACGAAAATGTTATGAAATTCTTAAATTTATAAAAAAATTTGCCAAGAACAAACCTATTCTTAGAAAACTGCATGAGTTTATTTAGTCACACATATCTCGGTCCAATTTTAGTATTGCATACGTCGAAAGTAAGTAAAATAATCTACATCTGAGAAAAGTTTCTCTTTTTAAAATCATTACCTCTAACATGATTTGGCCATTAGCAAACTAATAACTTATTTATTACTCTGTTATCGTATTGTATAAACATCATGTTTATTACTGTTTACGTGTTTCGCAGAAACTAGGTTACTAAAACGCATTAGTAATAATTTGCAATATAATTGATTCACCCGGCTTTTATCTTGAATTTATAGCCAACTTCTGTTCTATAATTATTGCGTCTATACTGAGCTGATTCCAAGTGCCCTAATTTATTAAAAATAGCAAACTGCCACAGTTTCAAAAAATGGCACGATTAATACGATCCATATTAACGGTATTAATAATAAAAATTTCATAAAAATGTTGGTTAATTTGTAACCTCATTTAAAGCGTGTTTGGGATTTTTATGTAAATGGTAAAATAGCAACATATAAAAAATCGTCTCAAGAAAGTATTTTCTTAACCAGTGAAGCTAGTTTTATAGGAGTTTTTATAGGCACTACGAGTTTAAATACAATGGTAATTCAAAGAAACTACATTTATGAATAAACAAAAATATTATTTCGTCCATTCCGTCTCAAATTCAGTTCCTATGCACCTACTCCTTTCGTTTTACAAGAGTTACTCCCAAAACGATTGTTTCAATCGACTTGAAAAAAATAAGAAACTCCTAACTCTTTTGGCAGCATCGTTTCATTATTTCCTTTATTTTCTTCGGACCCGTAGTTAACCAGTGTCAGTGTTGGGGATCATTTATTACTTCAAAACCAGTAAGTTTTTTTTGATATTCAATCTTCCAAAATTATCTACGACATGATGGAAGACAGTTTTATTTATTTTCTTAACTATTACTTTGCATGAAAACTTTTAAAACAATTTTTATCTAATGAACAGCATAAAAATATTTTGCAAGATTAACAACGCCCAAATGTCATTCTTTTTTTCATCCAGAATTCTGGTAAAAGTTTAGAATCAGAGATGAGATGAGAAGTTTTTTCGAAATTGATTTTCTCTCCTGTATACACATCTGCATTAATCATGTGTCGTGGAGTTTTGATTCATAATAGAGCTGCTTTGGTCCATTTCTAAGTGTTGATATTTTCTATAGTATTTACTTTGCAATTACAGTTTATCTCCATCAATATCCATCATTGAGTCTCGTCTTCCGATCCATTTTCTTCCAGAACGTTGGTTAAAGGTTTTCCATCGTTTGAAAACTAACCACAATCACTTACACTGCTTGCATAGTCATGGTCACTTCATCAACCATTTTGTTCGGTGCTGTCCAAAAGTTGCTTCAATCCATCGCTTCTACCATCGGCAATTTCCATTACTTGAACTGCATTACTACCTCCTTCCCGATTATCAATTTCCTCCCAAAATTTATCATTGTTTACTATTTTTAGCAATTTTGCATCTGTTAGCTGTTCTT
The DNA here is from genome assembly GCA_016904865.1 of Pissodes strobi. Classification (NCBI taxonomy): domain Eukaryota; kingdom Metazoa; phylum Arthropoda; class Insecta; order Coleoptera; family Curculionidae; genus Pissodes; species Pissodes strobi. The sequence continues at coordinate 24,466 of MU191798.1, forward strand.
CTACTTATCACGTATTTGTAAGTAATGACAGAGCTATTATTGCAATATATGATTTGATATTCCGCAGGACTCAAACTCGCAAGAGCAACGTTAAAATAAGCCGGATATGTTTACGCTTGAATCAAATAAAATATGTACCTTCTATGCATATTATGCAGGGTTCTCCTGGGCTGCAATAAATTTTTAAGTGCTCAACTAATTTTTTCAAGGCATTTTCAAAAGCTGCAAATTTGCTATTTTGAATCCAGTCTTTTCTAGTGGAGACATCATCAAACCGCAAGCCCATTTTAAGTGATATTTTTTCTATAGTAGTATTTACTGTGCAATTCCAATTTATCAACATCCATCATCTGAGTCTCGTCTTCCGATCCATTTTCTTCCAGAACATTGGTTAAGGTGATTCCATCGTTTGAAAACCGATCACAATCACTTACACTACTTACAGAGTCAACTTCAGAATCACGTTGCTCGACGCTGTCCAAAACTTGATTCAATCCGTCACTTCTACCATTTACAATTTCCGTCGCTTGAACTGCATTAGCACCTGCTTGGTCATCAGTTTCCTCCCAAAACTCCTCTTTTTCTTCTATTTTTAGCAATTCTGTATCTGTTAGCTGCCAGTTCTCTCACTATCACGCAATTGTAAGTACTGAAAAAGCTATTACTGCAATATTTAATTTGATATTCTACAGGACCCAAACCCGCACAAAAAACGTAAAAATAAGACGGATTTGTTTAAGCTTTTCATTCACTGCCCTTGTTGGCATTTGTTCTAAAGGTATCACAAGAAGCAGAGCTGACCGCTCACTACCCCTCTCCACGAAATATTTAAAATATTTGATAATCAATAAATGCTCGGCTCTCGGGTCCAAGGGACCCCCGATAGTAGGAGTTACGGGTTAAACATCAATGTTTAAAATGTTTCCAAAATAAATCGGTCACATTGCATTATAATTGGAGAACCATAAATTTACATTCTGTCTTTCTTGAATGTTTTTTTAACTTATAGAAACATTATTTTGTAAACATTCAATCCTTCTGCATGGGACAGAACTTGCGTTTATTCCAAGCGAGTGAATGAACTCTCTTACGAATATGACTTCCTCTGTCTCCTGATCAAAGCCATATCGACACCCTCCTTCGTGCTTGAAGTCTAATTCAGATCTTGTTTTCAAATTTGAAAGAGTTGTTTTCAGTTTTCAAACTGGTTAGGTCACTTCCACGCTATCCAGGGAAGATCAACGTGTTTAGGGACATTGCAAGTGAAGCAGGCGTTATTATGGATCGTATAGATACCAGTAGTTTTTGAGACAACCTCTTATAGGTGTGTACTACTTCTTTAATAATGTTACACTAGTCTGGATTCTGAAATACAGACCAAATGATGATTCTGCAAAGGGCATGTTATGTGCCCATTTAAGTTATCAAGGCTTATCAGCATTGTCTTTCGAGAAATCTATTAGTAATAGTTATGTTGATGAAATCGACACCATATAAGGCCAGCAAAGCTTTTTGAATGATATAGAAATTGAAATTGTTCTGAATCGAATAGAACGAGTGAATGAACTGTATATCTGAAAAAGTAATACGCATATGACGCCTGATCAAAGCCATATCCACATCTTCCTTTATGCTTGAAGTCAACTTCAAATATGAGTTGTTTACAGTTTTCAAACTGATTGTCCAGATAAGGTAGTCACTCCGCTATCAAGAAAAGGGCAACGCATTTAGGAGCTTTGCAACTGAGATGGATAGTACATAAAGCAATAGTTCCTGGACTTTTTAGACACCTTCTCGTAGGTGTACTATTTCTCTAATAATTACAGTTAACCGTTCATACACTAGTCTGAATCCTGAAATACAGATCAAATGGCTATTATGCGGTGAAAAAACCTCTCCTCCCAAAAGACATATTATTCTGTGGCCACTTCAGGTGGCAAGGTGGGCCGAGAATTCTTTTGGTAAAAGTTCTTTTGATAAAATCTATATCATATAAGCTTATCTGAGCTTTTAGAATGATATCACTTATTGTTCGAAGTCGGAATTGTTCTCGATCGAACATACCTTTCAAGCGAGCGAATGAACGCTATATTATTATCTCTATCGCTTGGTCAACGATATCTTCATTAAGGCTTGATGCCCAATTCAGATATTCTTTTCAAATTTGAAAGAGTTGTTTCTGGTTTTCAAACTGGTGGCACTGGTTCGCTCCGCTATCCAGGGAAGGGCAACGTATTTAGGGACATTGTAACTAAGACAGGCGTTATTATCAATTGTACATAAAGCGTCAGTTCTGCAATTTTTTCAGACGCCCTCTCATAGGTGTATTACTTGTTTGATAATGCTAAATCTCTTATACGCTAGTCTGGATTCTAAAATACAGACCAAATGGCGATTCTGCGGTCAAAAAGCTTTCCTCCCCATGGACATGTTCTGTGTCTACTTAAGGTGGCAAAGCTTTGTTAAAATCCACACCAAGTAAGGCCACCTAAGCTTTTAGAATGATATCATTTATTGTTGTAAATTGAAGTATTTCGTCGAGGAAACACTTTAAAACATATATCGTGATACTGCTGCGGATTTAGATTTGTCCGATCATTACCATTTGGATATAAAGATCCGGCTTCTCCATTCTTACCTCTCGAGAACAGCATTGCCTCACGAGACATAATAAAGACTACGTTATTCTAATTCAACCTCTGTAAAAATACATCCCAAATTCCACGTGTGATAAATATCTCATTATATAAAAATATACCTTTGCCCGCTTTATTATTGAAAATGTTATAGAAGTTGTAATTAAATTTCCTACCTAAAGGATTAGCATCCCATATTTCATCAATCAATTGCTCATTACTAAAGTGCGATAAATAAAGCGCATATATGCGTCAAAATTTTGACGAAAATCAATTGGCGTGGATGAAGGAACTATCGGTAATATTTATTAATTTATTTCATGTGATAAGTATGTTATTTACGATCTTTTTTCCAGGAAATTCAAGACGAGACTTAAAATATCGAAACTGAGGTAATAATGTATCACGTGACAAACACTCTTCGGAGAATCATTAAGTAATTAATTGTCCTTGTATTAATTTGAAATTATTTGGAAAAATGGATTGTCAAAATTACTTGTAGTGATAAACAGTGGCGTATCCAGGGGGGAGGAGGGGGTAACTAACCTATATAAATGAGGTAAATTATTTATTACGAGGACGTGAGGTTAAAAACCCATAATCTCCCTTTGGTGTTACCCTGCACTTGACACCGAAAAAATTTATTTGATAAAAGTTTAACGTCAAAGGCTACTATATACTAAATAAGATCAAGATCGGAACCACCGAAAAACAAAGCAGAATCAAAAAATATATACAAACTTAATTATTAAATTAATGAAGTAATAAAAATTTTGATAAAGTATGTACATGGCATACAATTCAGACAATGTACCCAGTCCTTCATACAAATTAAATAAATTATTTCAGGTTCTCTTAGTAGATTGATAAAAATCCTTTGAGTTATAATACGTTAGGACACGAATCTGTTGATTTTAACTAAATATTATTTATAGAGTTTTATAGTTTATATTTATTCTAGCTTTTTCGTTACTAAATTTGAATGACATTAATTTGTGATTTTTTTTTGCAAATATTTTGCTAATTATGATTAATTTTTTATGCCGTAAAAGACATCAGATCTAGTTTAGGACATATTTAATGAAGTTTTGGGCAGTACATTGCTTTTTATGACAGGCAGTAGAACACTTCTCTCTTTTACGTAAGGTTGGCGCTTTAAAATGATTTGTGCTTTATCAGGTACGCTTCTAAAAAAAAAAATGTTTGCGTTTACTCATATTATTTATTGTGTTTTTTTTCTTTTTCGCCTCTTTTAAAAGCTTAATATATAGCTTCTAGTATATTACCAAAAATTATCCAAACATCTGTAAAAAATTAGGTAAATACTGTTAACAATCATAAATGCTCTCACCAAGTAAAAGAAGTTTTTTTGCATGAAATACATTTATTCTGACAGATATTTAAACTTCCTTTCATATTAAAGCTATAACAGGTACCTTCCCCATGATGTTGCATATAGTACTAGAATAATTACTCCAAACATCCACTCTAACTCAATAACACACTTTTTTGATGCACCGTACTATTTAGCCGCGATTATCTTTCCAATGTAGATGAAAATTTTGCACTTTTTGAGGTTCTGTTTTGCGCGTTCTCTGATCGATGTTGTCTCTTTATCCGCACTCGAAGATCCGCACCAAACTGATGTTTATAAACTGACAATAAATAATCGTCTAATTCCGGGCTTATCTCCTCTTAGTACCAGTCATACTTATGCTTGAAGTAAATAATCTTATCTCATTTTATCTTTTCATTAAAATCGTGTCGTTGCCTGTCGTCGTTACATGCGACATGCTTGGTACATCGTAATTTTAATATGAAATTATCTGTCTTTTCTGCTGATAAGGTATCGGTTTTTTCTTATTTTAGTCGCGTCAATATCGCCGTGTTGCACGATTGGGCCATTTTTCGTATACGCGAACCTAACTAAAAACTTAGACTATTTGAGTAACTAGAAGGAGGGGGGATTTATGCTATTTTATGGTTGTTAGTTCAATCATTTTTAATGCTCGACGCATAACATGCAGAATATGTATTTATTTTACCAGAACCAATTATTGTAATGCTTCATCCGGTTACAACAAGGTAATACTACATCTAAAGCAGATACTAAAATTCACAAAATATCCAGCAACTTTGGGTCACAAAAATCCAAGGCTGTTTCTGCCAAAATATATGCATGTCTGTTGATAGACGGAGTTTCTCCGCTGAAGTATTCTTCTTAATCCTTCTTTCATCCACTAGCCACTGTTGAACATAAGCCTCTCCATGTCTTTTCCATTTTTGTCGATCTTGGACTCTTTGGAACTCTTCAAACTATTTCCTTGATATCATCTGCTTCTCTTCGTTTCTCTTGTTCGTCATGTTGTCACCTTGAATCCAACCCAACGCCATATCAGCTCTGCCATACGTGGTATCACGTCAGTCACTCTGGTTCTTTTCCTAATCTAGTCTCATTTCGAGATTCCAAGCACTGCACGCCCCATGGTCCTTTGTGTGGTTTTAACACAGGTGGCACTTTATTTTGTCAAGTCAATTGTAGATATTTCTTTAGGTTTATTGGAATGGTCGTGTTTCTAAGAATATCTCCGAGAACGACTCCCATCTGCTTTTTGATGGCCGAGGTAGATATATTTCTCAACGTTTTCGATTGTATAGTTGTCTAGAGAGATTTGCAGGTTATCAACACTGATTATATGTCCATTTATAGTCCGATTTCAGCGGATGCTTCATTTAATTGTAGCATATCGCCGAGTTCCTTTGGGTCGCTGGATCGAAGGTGTTTTGTTTCGGTTTCAATATCTTAATATCTTAAAAACATCTTTAAGAAAGTCCACAAAAACCAGGTGAATTGGAATATTCTATAAGAGTGCGTAATGTTTGTATGTGATCAATGGTGCTGAATCCTCTGCGAAAGCCCGCATCTTCTTCTGATTGTTAGTCGATTAGCTATAAATTTCGTAAAGAGTTTGTACAGATGCGATAACAAACTGATTGGCCGATAGTTTTTAATGTTTGCAGGGTCTCCTTTTTAAAAGAAGTATCACTTGTGTGGTAATTTACATTCATGTTGGCAGCTGTTCAACAAGATCTGGAGTGCCTTTTCCGCGCTGCTTCCCTCTAGTTTCAACATTTCTGTGGTACGATCTTCACCAGGATATTTTTTGGTTTCCATCTTCTTCAGACAATTTCTTATCTCATCCACCGATGTTTCCGGATATCTTCTGATCCCCCTTTTAGGATAGTCCTTGTGTCTTTAACTTCCTTTTCGATGTTTCTGAATACAGAATTCCTGTGTTATTTGGTTTGGATTAGAAATTACGATACCCTGTTGGTCATTCGTTTCCGCTGGAAAGTTTTGATAAGGATTTTCATGTTCGATTTTGTTTTTGGATAATGTCTTGGAAGTATTTGCTTTATGTGTTCTCACGTCTTTGCGGATATCTTTCTTCTTTCTCCTGTTTTGGATTTGGCTGGTTCATTAATTTAGAACATATTTTTTTGGTTGCTTGTTTTTTTTTCTCAGTGAGTTGGGTGGTGTTCATGTTTTTGAGATTTTCTGATGGTTCTAATCTATCTGCTACTTCTTGGTGGCATTGTTTCTATCTCATCTCTAATTCTTCACCAGAAGGAAATTGTGGCTTTATAAACAGCTTTCTTCTTTCCTTCTTAATGTTGATTTTGAAACATGCGCGGATCATTCTTTTGTCACTGCCCGTATCGACTTGTTTGATAGTAGGTATTGATTATTTGAACCGTATTTAAGCCTGTGAACGGTAAACAAAAAATGAATTTGTGTTTCGGGACAAACGTGTGAAGAATTGCAGTTTATGGCTAACTCTCTTATAAGTTTACCTTTTTCTAATACGTATCTTTTGCTATATTAAATCGTTATAATAATCCGGCATATTACTGCAGGAACCGACATTGGCATATCAAAACTTCCAGGTTTAACTGATATTCAATTCAGATGGTGAAAAATGGCAGGCATAAATGACAAACATTTGAGCAAATAAAAAACATTTCTAAACTTTTATGCTTTCAACTATATTGAACACGTAAACAATTCGCCGAATTTACCTTGTCGAATTCTAGGGTTGGACACTTTAGAAATAGTAAAATAAAATGTTATCTTTCAAGTGTTTTATAAACACAATTCAGTCTATAATCCGTGCGGTGTTTACAATACAATAGAATTTTCCAAAAATGCTAATACTAATACTCATTGAAAGGAAGTTTTGTTAAAAAGTAGGACATATCGTATGGCATGATAATATTATTTTTTTTCGTAGTTCAGTTGCCAGTTGCATGTTTATGTGCTCTGTTAAGATCTACATAAAGCCCCAAGCCATTATTTAATCTGGTACATGGAAATTTGGTATTACAATAATTTGACACTGGAGGTTTGGTTGTGAAGTCGTCGTTTCTGTACATTATAAATCTTAATTCCAATTGGCTTCTGCTTCGTAGTTGCATGGCAACTGCTTCATAGTTGCATGGCAACTCACCACTAAGCCTACCAAGCCTGTCTGATCTGGTATGCCTACTGCAGCGAACGCTTCAGATGATTTTCATTTTTATTTATTTAATTTTTCTTTATTTGGGCCTCCCTTTTCCTTTAATGTTTATTTTCCTATGCGATGCCATTTAATTAATCAGTCATATACGTAAGGCACACAAACAGGAATTATCTAGGGTAAATTTATAGAAGGATTTTCAGGTTTTAAAACATAATTATTAATGAGATAATTATGCTTTTCTTATTTCTAGCATTCGCCAGCCAAGCTATAAATTTGTATTTTATTCGTTATCTGTTCGGTTTTTTAGGAACCATTAATCATGTCTATCTGCTCGGCCATCTTGGGTCCGATACATAAGCTTTAGGCAACGACAGAATTAAGTCTGACAAGTTAATCTGTCTTCGAAACGGATAAGGAAGTGTCTTCATTAGTACTACTTAAAAACTAGCTTATCGAGACGTAGAAATCAGAGCTTTGCCGTTAGCCTTGACTGCTATCTAAATAACCGATCAAGCACGAGCTATACCTTTGCATAGAGGATTCAATTCATTATAGCGCCTCAAAGGATAGCCCATAAAAATACATCTACGAAACTATGGTGACTATGAAATTCCGAGAGAAATCCTCACCTACTTAATGATATACGATTCAATTATAGGAGAAGCAAGTCCAGAGAATCACGCAAGGAATAACTACACTTGTCTGTCATCATATGTTCAGGTCGCCATGAGAAGTGATTTTCCTACATCATTCAGCTGAACCACAGGTACGAAGTGAAAGGTCCAGTTTTTGTAATCGATGCATAAATATTCCTATTAACTAGCAACTCCCTCGAAAAAGGATTTCATGGTGCCCTGAGAACTGCTGTTGACATACTATAAGTACGAAAGCAACAATATCCTATTGTCTTCCTGGTTACAGGAGCAATACCGGTTAATCCTAAGAAGGATGTTGTAAGGGCTTTACATATTAGCTGTACTGAAAGTGATAACAATCTATATATCCCATAGATGTAACATAGATGTAATACTTTTGGACGTTGAGAGAGCATTTGCACAGTCCCGATCACTAGCATCATCTCATGAATGCGTCAATTCTTACTACTTCTAACTACTTCCATGGATTCATCCTTTCACACATAAAACTAAATACTGTACATCAGGATAATTATTGCTAAGGGTCTAACAAAACTCCTTGTTAAAATAACTCCTAGCTTTACTGTTATTTCAGAACTTTAACTGATTGATTCACCCTAAATACATGGTTACTTTCTTCTTCTACAATTCTCTCATTTTAACTTCACCAGGGAGTCCAGGGACATAAGACTTTGAGCATTTGAGTCGAATCTCGAGTACAGAAATTGATTTGTCTAACTACAAGTCTCCAACCGCCATTTTACCTTTTTCAATCTTCATCAGGAGAGACGCTACGAGTTGTATTGCCTCAAAAGAATGCGTTAAAACGCCCAAATAGTCCTTAATTCAGAGTTGAAAAGAGGGAACACAGAGTACAGCAGGTATTTTCTAAATATATGTGCAAACAAATGAGAAAACTACTAAATATCTTGGCGTCAAACAGCTACGACTGGGTAGACGTTCTTGGCGCCAAACTCAAGCAGAGCGATGACGTGATTGCTTCACGG